>MU720733.1:0-28005 GCA_026770625.1 Nicotiana glauca
GCCTTGGACTTATCTGTCTAAATATACTATCTTGATATTACTTGTTATCGGTACTATCTTGCTTTTCTTTGTTGTTATCTCCGATTTAGCTGAGCCGAGGGTCTATCGGAAACAGCTTCTCTGCCCTATCGGGGCAGGGGTAAGGTCTGCATACATATTACCCTCCCCAGACCCCAATATGTGGGATTTTACTAGGTAGTTGTTGTTGTTATCTTCGATTTAGCTTTCTAACTATTTGTCTTGCTATCACTTGCTACCAGAGCCTCATTCACCTTCTTTAGCCGAGGGTTATTCGGAAACAGTGTCTCTACCCTTCCAGTGTAGGGGTAAGGCTGCGTACATTCTACCCTCTCCAGACCCCATTTGATGGGATTATACTGAATAGTTGTTATTGTTGTTGTAACCTTCTCAAAATAATCCAGTCAGTTATATAAAGGTTGAAGTGTTGAAAAACTTTTTAACTTACTCTTTAAATACGCATAATATGAACCAATCCCGATAAAAGAGGGTCATGGTGATAGATTGAAACGTAAAAACGATCAAGTTCCTTGAATGTGTTCTTCTGAGCACATATTACATTTGTATCATGCACATAGTGTTAAATGGACAATGGGTTACCAAGAAACCTAGATAGAGCAGTACAGACATAGATGATTCATATAGCAGCAACTGCAACTGATTTAGTATTGAAACAATAGTTGCTCGCCTTTCAGGAAGTAATTCTCCACCTTTTGTGAACAAATGTGATGAAGAAAAATGCTCCAGTTCCTCTAGCTGTCTCTCTTCTGTTGCCAAATTATGGCATTTTATTTTTAATCGAGAAGCATAACTGAATGTCGAATTTGATTTCAGTTGCAATTGGATTCCATAATGTAAAAAAGGGAAGATGGCTTCAATAATATCAATTGACGATGAAGAATACATAAAGGAAAAGAATCACCATTCTTGAACAAAACTAACCTTCATACATTCGATAAAGTTAAACTCCATATAAAATGTCAGGAACCTGAGAATTATCCCCCTTTTTGGCGAAGAGTATGGGAGGATGGAACCTCCTCTCTTTCATAAGCATGTATGTGTTCCCCTCAGTCCCCTTTTCTGTTGTTCCCTCTCATGATATTTATACAAAATACTTCCCTTACCCAGCAGTCCTTAACCAGAGTACCTAAGTTCTTGGAATATCCTCTGGAGTATTCCTCCGAAATGTCTAAGTGCCGAACTAGCCGTTCAGGCCGAACTGAGTACTCGACCTCGACCGTAGCTGAATAATTTGCTAATATATCGCTTCCTGTACGTGACTTCGGCTAGATTGACTCCTGGTCGTTCTCCCTTAAGTAGAATTATTTGATCATACTTTGACCTATACAGTTAATCCCGCCTCCTGTCGGGGTCGTCTATGGATGAGCTTGATGGACAGACTACGCCAGTTTGCGAGTTGGGAAATCTGAGCATCTGGGTCGAGGGGCGAGCCCTTCATAGCGAGATGACAATGTGATGCTTCGAAAGCCATACCTGACTGTTACGTCAAGTTTGAAATGACATCAAACTGTCATGTGTCATTATGGCGCACGTTCCCCATGAGTTACGTCGTTTCCTGTGCCTCTTCTGTTTTGGAGTTCACATGGCAGCGTTTGGTTTTCTCGCTCAGGGTGCTTGTATTCTTATAAATAGAGAAGATGACTTCTAGTTTGGGTTGCTCTATTTCCTATATATTATTCGAGAAACTCCAAGCTTTTCTTTCCTCCTTCTTCAGATTCTTACGTCTTTATCTCTCTTCTTTTGAAGTTTCTTGTCGTTGCTATCCCCCTCCACCTTAGCACTTATCATCTACATAACCAAAGAAAACATGCCTAGTGCACCTTCTAACTCCGGTAGAGTCACCGGTTTCGTTGCGTCGAAAACAAATATGCTCTCCCATGAAGAAGAGACAGCAATTGTAGAGGTTGAGAATTTTCCCATTGTAGATGAGATAATTCCACGCTGGGTGAAACCTATAATTGATTTCAAGAACTTACCTATCGCCGATCCTGAGCCCGTTTTTACCATAATGGATGCTGCGGCGCTTGGTGTGCTCAAGGCTAAGAGGAGGATTCCAGACCATGTTGAACCCGTTCCTACGGGTAACGACATCGTACAGATACATCGCTCGGGATATTGTGCATTTTATGCGTACCCGTTTGTCATCGGTTACACATTTCCCCTTCCTTCCCCGACGAAGGACTTCTGTCGCTATTATGGAGTATGCCTAGCTCACCTATCTCCGTATATATACAAGATCTTCCTCATGCTCTCCAAGTATGTGGAACAGGCTGGTCGGGGGATTTCTCTTCGTCACTTGCTTCACCTCTTCGTGCCCAATTTTTACAGGGGTACTATGATTCATCTTTGTCACCGCGGGACCAAGGGCTTGGTGGTGAAGATGGATGATAAGACCAATCATCGGTTTTGGGAGATTCTTCTTTGTGAGGACGAAACACATGGTGTCAAATCCTAACAGATTTCCTGAGGAGTGGAATTATGCCCATAAGTTTTTACTCATATATTTGTTTTTAATCGGCTTCTCGTTGTCCCCTTCTGGTGCTCTGATTGTTCTTCTTTTTCCCTTTCTCTATTTTGCAGCCGAGAAGGCACCTCCTCCGCTAGTTGCTAACATTCGCGAGTGGGTGAGCTGGGTTTTTCCCCATACGGTAGGGATTCATGAATGGTTTCCGTTCCATGAGATGTTCGGGCATAGACCTTCTGCTGGTTAGTCATATCGTTTTTCCCTTCGTTACTTTGCCCTTTGTTCTGTATTTTTCTACCCCTATTTCCTCTTTGATTTAAGCTTCTCTCGTTGGTAAGCCGCTGGATCACGAGGAGGGCGAGGGCTCCCATACTTGCTTTCCGTCAGTCGAATCTTTCGACCGGACCTACATCGATTATGGCTTCAAGTGAGAGCGTTCGGGCCGCTTCTACTTTATAGACTACGGCCCTTCCCGGACTCAGCCATCGTAAGGTTGCTCGTCAAGCAGAAGCTTAGATTCACGCAGTTCATTTGGCGGATGAATCATCTCAGGATTATGGCGAGGAGGCTCCATTAAAGAGGCAGAGAGTAAGGGCTGATAGGTACCCAGGACCGAGGGGACTTCGAGGGCGATCCCGTATTGGTAGTGTCTGATCTTGTTGGTGATTCCAAGTTAGATGAGGAGACTGTATCCCCCTCAGGCTTGGAGATGCTGCCCGTTTCAGGTGTGGGGGAGTCTATCATGGTAGGGGCAGAGCTCGGAGGCCGTTGTGATCATTCTGAGTTGTCCATCAACTTCACAATGGGCCCGTTCTCCCTCTTTGGCTGGCAAGAGGGAAAAGGGCGTGGTTATAGATGACTATGAATCCAGTTTAGATATTAAACCTGAGGACATAAGCATGTTCGAGGTGGGATTCACTCGGGTGGAGGCAATAGCAAATAATTCCTGCCGCGTGATCAAGATTTCTCCGGATTGTGATTTGTTGGAGGACACGGTGAGCCTGGTGCCCCAATTTGCCCTTCTTTGTACCGCTATTGAAAGTAGGTCCCTTCAGGAGATTAGCGATGCTGGCCTATCACGGGGTGTAGCCATCTTGGCTTTGAGGGTGTGTTTATTGCTTTCTTCGTTATATATCTTCCACTCTTACTGAATTTCTCTCTCTGTTCTCTCTTCTTTGTTCAGAATTCATTTTGGAGACGGAGAGTATCCGCCGTGAGGAGAGGCGGGCTGCCGCTTTTCAGAAAATAGTTTCAAAGTACCACAGATACCGTGACAAGTGTCGCGAGATGCATGCCCGACTTAGGGCGGGCGACAATCTTCAGTCCCTTAGGGAGGAGTTGGAGCAGAAGGAATAGGGCTTGATGCGGTCCATTGGCAAATGCAGAAAACTCAAGGGGCTACTTAGGGCTAAAGAAGAAAAGCTCGAGATAGGAAAAGATGTTGCGGCTGAGTGTGTTGATCTTTAGGCGAAGGTGGTGGCCTTGCGGGCGAAACTTGAGTAGAGTGCTACTAGAGTCGCTGGTGTAAGTGTTGAATTGGCGGAGAAGTCGACTGAGTTAGAAAGGAAGGCGACCGTGCTGGAGAGGGATGTGGGAGACCGATTAACGGCCTTGGCGAGGGCTGCGGCACTGGAGTATACTATCTGCGGTTCTTAGGTATGAATGTGCAACTGAGATGAAAACGACCGCTCTAAGGGAGGTGCGGCTTGATGAGCGAATCGGCGAGCTTGAGAAAAGTCTTGAGCCAGGGTAATCAAATTACTTCTCTCGAGACTGAGAGGGAATGATTGTTGGCTCTGACCCCTCATGTGTTTGCCTCTATTGCCGTTCCTCGCCCTTTGTACGAGATCTGGATCCACGCTGAGGCTTAGCGGGATATATATAAGGGCTTGTTAGTAGCGGGGAGTGTTCTAAAGCCACTTTCTAAGAAGCTCGTGTTAAAGCGCGTGAGGCCCGACTTGCCTGGAGCTATAACCTTGCGACATTAGACCCAGTAGAGATGATGAGGCTAATGACGAGCTTACATTGATGATGAACATTCTGATGGACAGGGTGACGATGGAGGTAAAGCCATTTAACCAAGCGGTGAGAGAGATGGCAACATGGATGGGGATAATGATGAGTGAAGCTTTTGTAACTAATCTTTCCTCTTATATTTAGTTTTTCTGTACTTAGTTAGTTGGGTAGGGCCCCGTTTTTGCCCTTTGTAAGATGCTATTTTTCCTTTGAATGGAGTAGTTGATTTGTTCTTGGTTGTATGTTTTTGGCCTTTCCTTCTCTTTCTTTTTGAATTTCTAGGGTCTTCTTGTAATAAGTCCCTGACATTCGGTAGTTAATTCAATCAGGGTCGAATGTAGCTTGCTAATTCGAGCGAGGTCGAATTTGTACTTGTTAATTCGAGCGAGGTCGAATTTAGACTTGTCAATTCGAGCGAAGTCGAACATAGACTTGTTGATTGGAGCGATGTCGAATTTGTCTTGCGAATTCGAGCGAGGTCAAATTTAGACTTGTTGATTCGAGCGATGATGAATTTGTCTTGCTAATTCGAGCGAGGTTAAATTTAGACTTGTTGATTCAAGCGAGGTCGAATTTATCTTGTTAATTCAAGCGAGGTCGAATTTAGACTTGTTGATTAGAGTGAGGTTGAATTTACCTTGCTAATTCAAGCGATGTCAAATTTAGACTTGTTGATTCGAGCGAGGTCGAATTTAGACTTGTTGATTCGAGCGAGGTCAAATTTATCTTGTTAATTCGAGCGAGGTTGAATTTAGACTTGTTGATTCGATCGAGGTCAAATTTATCTTGCTAATTTGAGAGAGGTTGAATTTAGACTTGTTGATTGGAGCAAGATCAAATTTATTTTGTTAATTCGAGCGAGGTCGAATTTAAACTTGTTGATTCGAGCGAGGTCAAATTTATCTTGCTAATTCGATCGAGGTCAAATTATACTTGTTGATTCGAGCGAGGTCAAATTTGTCTTGCTAATTCAAGTGAGGTCAAATTTAGACTTGTTGATTCGAGCGAGGTCGAATTTATCTTGCTAATTCAAGCGAGGTAGAATTTAGACTTGTTGATTCAAGCAAGGTTGAATTTGTCTTGCTAATTCGAGCGAGGTCAAATTTAGACTTGTTGATTCGAGGAGGTTGAATTTATCTTGCTAATTCGAGCGAGGTCGGATTTGGACTTGTGTCGGCGTGATGTGTAAACTTGGTGGAGTTTAAGAATTCTGTACGTTGCTTCGCTTACTCATTTTTTGGAGAATACTACGTTGTTGTATGGTCCGTACATACATTCAAGGAGTCCCAAGTCTATCTAGTCTCTTCATCACTTGGCCTGGAGAGGTGGTTGATATGCCGAGCAATAAATGTCTCGCTCAAGCTTTGGAACCTCCCGATATATGTATGAGATTGAATTTGGCTAGTTGTGTCATCACAGTGACTTTGGCGAGCACGTGGGTGAGTTTTACACACTTGTGTTCCATATGCATGTTGGAGAGATTCGTATATTTTTCGGGCTAGTGACCCAGTCCCAGTCTATACAGAATTTTTTGTTATGGCGTTGAGTACAAACTTATTAGGGGGTTTCGCTCGACTGTTCCCTGTAGGATGATATGTCACAAAGCATTTTCTTGGTGTGCTATTTTGATGGCGTTTTTCCCCTATTCGCATGTCTGTGAGTAAGCCCCTGTTCCTGTCCCACTCTGAAAAGAAATAGCAAGTTAAAGCCAAACGGAATCGTTTGTTACGTTGACTGATTACTGATTGGTTGACGAGTGGAATGAAGCGACCATGTTTCCTTCTTTGGATATTTTTCGTAGATGCTCTCATTGGTTGAGCTAATTTTCATTGATCTCGGATGACATCTTGTGGGTATTTGGCTTGGTGTTTTTGCCGTCTCCGCTACTTGGGTCTGGAAAGTCCTTTCGATTTGATTGGCAACGAACTGAGAGTGCTAGCTTTAGATCCAATCTCAGTCTCGTACTTAGCTTCAATGTTAGTCAAATCTGGGCACCTTGTGGAATGATGACTTACTTCTCCTGTTGGGATCTTCGAGTTCACGCCCCAATCTGATCCAGTCCCGAGTGCATGAAGACACGGAAACATAGGCCACACCACAAGAACATAGGCGAAAGGATGAAGTTATAACGAAAGGTAAGTAGAACTAGGACTGGGTTTAGATCTAGAGGAAACTTAAACTTTGGCTAGAAAATCTCTACAAATGGCGCCAAATTGTTTGACCAAAAAGTTTCATGAACTTTTTATTAAACTAATTAAATAATAAGATATAGGGTAAATCCTAGCCAGAGGTAATTTATTCTAGATCTGAGATAGGAGACAAGAATAAACAAGCACAGCTGCATGTAGAATTTGATTTCAGTTGCGATTTGATTCCATAATGTAAGAAAAGGAAGATGGCTTCAATAATATCAATGAGGATGAAGAATACATAAAGGTAAAGAATCACCATTCTTGAACAAGATTAACCTTCATACATTTGATAAAGTTACAGTCCAAATAAAATGTCAGGAACCTGAGAATTATACCCTTTTTTGGCGAAGAGCCAGGGAGGATGGAACCTCCTCTTTTTCAGAGGGATGTAAGTGTATGTATGTGTTTCCCTTAGTCCCCTTTTATGTTATTACTTCTCATTATATTTGTATAAAACACTTCCCTTGCCCAGCGATCCTTAACCGGAATACCTAAGTTCTTGGAATATCCTCTAAAGTATTCCTCTGACATGTCTAAGTGTCGAGCTAGCTGTTCGGTCTGAATTGAGTACTCGACCTCGATTGTAGCTGAATCATTCATTAATATATCGCTTCTTGTACGTGACTTCGACTTTATTAACTCCTGGTCATTCTCCCTTAAGTAGAATTCCTTTGATCAGATTTTGACATATACATTACTTTGTTAATGTAGAGAAGATTAGTGACTTTTTTATTTATCTTTCATAAGTGATAACTCAACTATTATCCAACATATACCGAAGGCAGTATAAAAGATTTCAGTGTTGACAACAGATGAAGAAATAAAATTGAAATAGGCCAACTTCCTAAGCCTATTAGCCTGTGCAAAAATCTGCTTAATTATTTGTAATATCCTTTATTCTGTGTTTTCTTCTCCAGTTTGTACATCGTTGTAATGACTCGATCGGTCGTTCTAATATTTATCATTTCGTTCGGTGGTTTGAGTTGTTGAGTAGATTTCATATGATGTATCACAACTTGCGTGTATGGTGGGTTTCGGTGTTCGAGAGGTTCGGGCTCTATTTGGAAGAGAAATTCTTAATTTGGAAGCTTTAAGTTGCAAGAATTGACCGAGGTTTGACTTTTGTGAGAGCGATCCCGTAACGGTATTTTGATAGTTCTAAATAGGTTTTTATGGTGATTTGGATTTATGCAAATGCCCGAAATTGGATACAGAGGTTCCTAGGTTGAATTGGCTCTTTTTGCCGAAAGTTGGCAATTTAAAGGTTTAAAATTTTTCTAAGTTTGACCATAGGTTGACTTTATGGCTATCAGGTTTGAATTTTGGTTTCAGGACTTGAAATAGATTCGTTTTGTCATTTGGAACTTGTGTGTAACGTTTGGTGTCATTCCGAATTGGTTTGTTAGGAATCAGATGCTTGGTTGTGATATTAGCGATTCTTGAGTTTCATTGTAATTTCCATACATTTTGGTATCCGATTTGTGATTTCGGATGATATATTGGTATTTCAAACTTGCTATATGATATTTTTAGACTTGTATGAATATTTGGCGTGGAGGCCCGGGGCTCGGGTGAGTTTTAGACGTGTTTGGAATTGTTTGGAAGTGATTCATATCTACTAGTGTGTTGGTGTTGTAGTTATCGCAAATATTAGCACCAGTTCGCATTTACGAAGCGAGCCTCGCATATGCGATGATGGCCTGGGCTAGGGGCAGGTCACTTTTGCGACCAATTGGCTGCTTTTGCGAAAGGGATTGGCTTTGCAAATGCAATGTCTGTGTCACATTTGCGACATTCTCAGGGGTCGCTTTTGTGATGCCTTTCCCGAATTTGTGAGGGGTCGTATTTGCTATCCCTAGGTCACATTTGCCACATAGGCACTGGAACAAATAATAAGATTTCGGGGCATAGTCTTATTTTATCACATTTTGGAGCCCTAGACTCGGCGTAAGGCAATTTTAGGAGGGAATTTTCATGCAAAGCTATATGGTAAGTGATTTTGACTCAACTTTGATTATATAACATGATTGTTTATGAATTTTACCATATAAATCATGAGATTTGAAGAGAAATTTTTGGGGATTTTTGACTATATTTTGAAAAATGAAATTTTGGGATTTAAGAGTCGATTTGGACTCGAATTTGAAAACCAAACAAATATTTAGATTCATTGGTCTATGGGTAGTCGAGATCTACCCTTTGAGTGGGGTTTAACCGATTGTTCCGGGGTTGACTTTTGGATAATTGTGTAAAGATCTTAACTTTGTTAATCGAAATTGGTTTCTCTTGCATTGTTTGATATTGTTAAGTCATTTTTGGCTAAATTTGAGCTGAGTGGAGGTGGATTTTTAAAGAAAAAATAATTTTAGAGTACTTATTAAGGGATTTTGAGGTAAGTATCTTGCCTAATCTTGTGGGAGAAATACCCTTTAAAATTTGGCTTAATTTCTTAGTTGTGATATGTGTGAACAACGTGTACACGAGGTAACGAGTGTGTACACGGTCGTATGTGTGAGTTATGACCGAATTTGACCTGAGGTTGCTCTTATCGCTTTGTTTTGAGAGGTCTCTACTCTACATGTATACACTTTGGATGATTAGTTGTGTTTATATTCCATGTTAGAGATCATATTTTAGGATTTGTATTCCCTAAATTGGCCAAGTTGGACGTTTTATGAGTTAGTTGCTGATCTGAGTTAGCTAAATTCATGCTTATATGTTAAACACCCATCCGTAATTCCCTTATTGGTTTGTCCATGTGCATTGCATTGGCAGATTGTGAGTTTATGCCTTGATGATAATTGTTGGCATGTTGTGTTGTTATGATTATGACACATGTGGACTTGTCGGGTGGATTGTTCGGGTATTAGCACGAGGTTTCTTTTGTGCTATTATTATTATTGATATTGCACATGTGGGGAGACAAGACGGGCTATATATATTGGGTTTGCGCATGTGGTGAGACAAGATGGGATGATTTGTTAATGTGGGTGTAGCATATAACACGAGTATTTACTTTATTATTGCGCACATAGTGAGATAAGGGTCGTAATATGGGGATGATATGTGATGGCCTATGTGAATTTTATTGACGATCTTTGTGTGGTGGTATAAATATGGTATTTTTATTTGTGCTTATGACTTCCTTATGTGTGTCATGAATTTTTACATGAGCTTGTTGTGTGATTTTTAATATCCTAATCGATGCCTATGTTATTAGTTGATGATTTGGTTGCGAAGATGGATTTACCTACGTAGAGTTGTTATCATATTTTGTTGAGTCATTAGAAGTGTAACGGACTGAAATAAAAATAAAGTTGTTATCATGTATTCCTTTAATTGATTCTGGATAAATTCCTCTTGAACATGTTATTAGTAACTGACACATGTATGATATATGTTGTGGCACGAGGTCTTTTCTGTATGAGGTCTTTGCCGTGCAAGTGAGGCACGAGGTCTTTGTCGTGCGAGTGTGACTTATATTGTGGCATGAGGCCTTTGTTGTGGTGGGTGTGACTTATGTTTTGGCACGAGGTCTTTGTCATGCAAAGGTGATTGATAATGTGGGCACAAGGTGTCACGTGTGTACTATTCTATTTGATGACTCATTGTAAAAATGGAGCTTTTACTTGTATTAAATTATTACTACTTGTTCTGATAAGATTTACAGTCATTGCCTTTTGCTGTTCTTCCTGTTGCTAGTCTTTGATATTTTGCACAAGTTGATTAACTAGTGAGTGTCTTGACTTGAACCTCGTTAATACTCTATCGAGGTTAGTCTTCATACTCACTGGGGATGCAGTGTACTCATAATGCGCTTTTACACATTCTTTGTGCAGATCCAGGTACCTCTTATTGCACGGGTCGTTAGAGAGTGGTGACGAGTTGTTGGAGACGTCAAGGTATACTTGTTATTCCGCTCGCAGGTGTTGGAGTTACCATTCTACTTCTTTTCCACTGTTTATGTCTTTCAAAATATTGATGTACATTTGATACTTATTGTGTATTCCTTGTACAGCTTATGACTCAGTATTACTGGTTTTGAAAAGTTGCCTTTTGTACTCATGATTGGCAGCTTTATTAGTTTTTGCACCTTTTATTAAATTCTAAAAATTGTTATATTCTGACTGGCAACATGATGTGATAGGCTTGACTTATCTCAAGGACTAGGTGTTATCACGACCCCTATGGTGAGATTTTGGGTTGTGACAAGTTGATATCAGAGCCTACGTTCATAGGTTCTACGAGTCATAAGCAAGTTAAATATAGTCTTCTGGATCAGTACAGAGATGTCTGTACTTATCTTTGATAGGCCACAAAACTATTAGGAAACTTCACTTCTTTCACTCCTTAATATCTGGATTTATTTATTTCAGAGTTTGACCCCTTGTCTTTCTATTCCCTTACATATGGTGAGAACACAAGTTGCAGTTACTGATGATGCAACCACCAGGACTAATATTACTAGGGGTCGGGGCAAAGTCTCAGGAGGGACACGTGCTACATCTAGAGCACCTGCTAGAGCAGTAACTAAGGAGCCACCAGTACTTGCGATCGGTAAGCAGGCACCCGAGGCGCATGTTACTACTCCTGGACTTAGGAGACTTTGGCACACTTTTTGAACATGTTTGGGACCTTAGTTCAGGCGAGACTGATTCTGGTTGCACCAGCTACTTCTCCAGCTAGGGGAGGGGTCCAGACTCCTGATACACATGCTCCTGAGAATTAGGCTCTGAGTGTTATACCAATACAACTCGTAATTTTGATTCAGCCCGAGGTTAGGCCAGTGGCGATAGAGGAGTAGAGGAGGTTAACAAGGTTTTACAAGTATCATCCTCCTACTTTCTATACCGAAGCTTCTGAGGATATACATGGTTTTCTAGACCAGTGTCACCGTATTCTGCACACTTTGGGTATATTAGAGTTGAGCGAGGTCGACCTTATTACTTTCTAGCTGCCCGCCGGCCAGCATATAGATCATGCCAGACTTGTAAGGAAGTAGGCCAGCTAGCGCAGAGCCACTTACTTGGGTTGAGTTCACTAATCTATTTTTGAGGGAGTTCATTCCACAGACACTCAAGGATGTGCTGCACAACGAGTTCGAGCAGTTACGCTAGAGGACTATGATTGTACCCGAGTATGCTATGAGGTTTGCTGAGTTATCTCATCATGCACCTGCTTTGGTTTCCACTGTTAGAGAGAAAGTCCATAGATTTATTGAGGGGCTCAGTTATGGTCTCAAATTTGGGATGGCACGGGAGTTGGAGACTGATACTCCATTTCATCAGGTTGTGGAGATCGCTAGGAGGTTCGAGCGTATCCAGAATCTAGATATGGAGGGTAGGGAGGCTAGGAAGCCTCGTGGATCTGGAGGGTTTATTGGTCCCTATTTTGGGGGATGCTGGGGCATGGTGGAGGTTTTATTGGTCAGCCAATTCAATCTTCACTTTAAGTTGCACGTGGTGCTCCAGTTATCCATAGGTCCCAGAGCACTCGTTCCGGATAGCTCCCACAACCACATCAGTAGAGAGGTTGCTTTGAGTGTGTGGATATCAAGCATATGGCAATAGATTATCCTAGAATTCAGACGAGTATACCTCTAAAGAGTACTCAGGCTATGGTTTCCTCTCTAGATGCTACTCCACTTGCACATCCAATTAGAGGTGGGGGACAGGTGGGTAGAGGGCGTCCTAGATTGGGAGGCCTAACCCATTGTTATGCTTTCCTTGGTAGGTCTAAAGCTACTACACCAGAGGCTGTCATTACAGGTATGGTCCTTGTGTACTATAGATATGCATAAGTTTTATTTGATTCGAGTTCTACTATTTTGTATGCGTCATCCTATCTTGCTTCATATGTGGATATGTTTCGTGGTTCTTTGAGTACTTTTTAGGTGTCTACTCCCGTTAGGGATTCTATTATGGTATATTGTGTCTATCGTTCTTGCTGGGTCACTATTGGGGATCTTGAGACTAGGGTTGACCTTCTGTTACGTAAAATGCTTGATTTTGGATATGAGTTTGGGATGAGTTGTCCACGACTTGGTGTTGAGGTGCTCTACAGGCATGGGAAGTTTTTTGCCATGCAACAAACAATATCTCTAAGATAAATCTGAGACAACTGCTCGGAAATATAGGAAGTCATGACCAGAATGAAATGTGTAGAATTAGTCAGTCTGTCCATAATAACTCACATAGCATCAAATCTCCTCAAGGTTAGTGGCAACCTAACTTCAAAGACCATAATGATATGCTCCCACTTTCACTCTGATATATCTAACCTCTAAAGTAAATCACCCGATTTCTGATGCTCATACTTGACCTGTCAACAATTAAAATACCCTGCGACATGCTCGACAATGTCCTTCTTCATCCTTTTCCATCAGTAATGTTACTTCAAATCACGATACATCTTCATACCACCTGAGTGAATGGAATACCGTAAACTGTGAACTCCTCAAGAATAAAATACCTCAAACCATCCACCTTCGGAACACATATTCGACCCTGAAGCCTCAATACCCCATCATCACTAATAGTTACCTCTTTGGCACTACCTTGCTGCACAGTGCCCTTAAGGACAAGCAAGCAGGGATGAGCATACTGACGCGCCTTAATGCGCTCAAGCAAAGACGACTAAGGCATAACATAAGCAAAAATATGCTAGGCTTCAAAATATCCAACCTCACGAACCTATTAGCCAAGGCCCGAACATCGATAGCTAATAGTCTCTCCACCATTGACATGAATTCCAAACTCTCCATGCTCTTCACCTTTCTACTCAAGGCATCAGCCACTATATTTGCCTTCACTAGATGATGAAGAATGGTGATATCATAGTATTTCAATAGCTCCAACCATATCCACTGCCTTACCAAATCTTTCTATTTAAACACATTCTGAAGATTCCAGTGATCCGTATATACCTCAAAAGACACGCCATAAAAGTAATGCCTCCAAATCTTGAGCGCGTGTGCAATAGCAACTAACTCCAGATCATGCACCAGATAATTCTTATCATAGGTCTTCCACTAGCACGATGCATAAATCACCCTACCGTCTTGCATCAGTACACATCCAAGACCAACCCTCAAAGCATCACAGTAAATCATGTATGACGCGATCCTAAGGGTAGTACCAAAATTGGAGGCATAGTCAATGCCATCTTGAGCTTTTGAAAGCTATCCTCAAACTCGTATTGCCACCTAAACGGAGTGCCCTTTTGATTCAAGTGAGTCAATAGGGATGCAACAGATGAAAACCCATCTATAAAGTGGAGATAATATCCAGCCAAGCCTAAGGAACTCTCGATCTCAGTAGCTGTAGAAGGTCGGGGTCAACTCTGAAATCCCTCAATCTTATTCGGGTCTAACTTAATCCCATCACTAGATAACATGTGGTGCAAGAATGCCATCGAGTCTAGCCAAAACTCACACTTGGAGAACTTAGCGAATAATTTCTTCTCCCTCAAAATTTGGAGCACAGTGCTCAAATGTTGCTCGTGCTCCTTGGCACTACGAGAATACACCAACATATCATCAATGAACACAATGACAAAAGAGTCCAAATAAGCTAAAACACACTGTTCATCAAATGCAAGAAGGTTGTTGGGGTATTAGTGCATATAACAAGTCCTGAAGCCCATCTTAAGAAAGTCTGAGGTCTTGATCTTCAACTGATGATACCCCAATATCAAGTCAATATTCGTGATATAGTATAATCCACCAAAATCTATAGATATCCAGGTTATCTATCAGCTTCAATAGTACACATGCAAACTGCAGTAAATAAATGACAAGAGGAATTTTACGTGGAAAATTTCCAGCTCAATGGGATTAAAACCACGACCTAGCCTTGTAGGATTTCAACTTTACTACTGAGCAAATTTTAGATTACAATATGTACAACCTAGGAATTAACCTCTTAATCCCTCACTAACTTGTAATACTCTATTACAAGCCACTTTATAATAACTCTATTACAAAGACTTTGCAACTTGACTAACTCTAGCCAAGACTCAAACACACGGGTTTAAGGTTTACAAGGGTCTATTACATAATGATTCTAAACAATCTAGAATTACAATTGAAGAACTATTACAAAGTTACAACTTAACTAAGGACATATAATAACTTGATGCGGTCCGTAGTTGTTTTGTTCTTTGTTCTTGATGCACTTGAGAATTACTTCCTGGATGATCACGTGAATTGAGTAATATCTCTAAGTGTTCAAGTAAAAAATATTTTATCTTCCTTGATTATATATATACATGTGTGACATTACATAGAATGATGTAAGCAAGTTAGGTAAAAAGCCTTCCACAGAAAGTTGACTATTGCTTTGTTCCTGTATTGTAGTGTGTGTAGGAAGCAACTTTTCAACTGGAGAGTTGACTTCGTACAGTCTACTCGCGAATTGGTAGGGACCTATTCCCTTAGTTGTTCCTTCCACTATGAAGAGTTGAATTATATCCCACTTTGGATCCCAACCTAGAACCTTCTGATCTCAAGGTCTACTAAATGTGTAACAAGTTCTTTATCTAGTTATGGATTAGTAAGTTTGTTAGATCATCAAAACATAAAGCAAAACACTTATGACCAAAGTAATTGTAACCTATCAATTTTCCTCTTTTTGATGATGACAAACTTCTATTGAAAATTACAGAAATATCCACATAGAACCAAATTGAGAACCAGAAAGACCTTAAGTTTAAGTCTCCCCCTGAATTTTTGCATCAGTGAACCGGACTGCGAACCATAAAGACCTTAAGTTTAAGTTTCCCCCTAAATTTTTGCATTCCTCCTTAATTTATACCTGAACTTATGTGAGTTCCCCCTGACCCCTAAATCTGTATTTCTCCCCTTTCAGATTATTATTCATTTATGCTCTTTATTATTCAATTAAATCTTTCCCCTTTTGGCATCACAAAAAGCACAGAACAAGTAAGTAGCATAAAGAAGTCTAGCGTGTTAACTCATGCCACTTGTGTGCACACAACATGATAGAAAACAGAGACAAAAGAGTAGTAGCATAAACAACAAAAGGAAACCACTTGCATTAACCAAATTTGGACCTTTACAAGAGGGAACAGAATTATTGTTATCATCCATAGTTTAAAACAAACAAAAACAATTACTAGGAAAAAAAATCACCAAAAATAACTAAGAAGATGGAAACTGGAAACTTGACACTGAGGGGACATTATTTAGGAGACACTGGAGGAAGGGGGCTTGGAAGAGGAAGAAAGGGTTTGGAGGACAATACCCATGCGAGCATTCGCGGACAGTTGCTCGTTGAGCAGTCTTTCTTTTAGGTCCTCCACCTATTTCCTGAGCTCAGCATTCTCCTTTGTTCGACGTGCAACTTCTGAGCTGTGAGAACTACTATAACCAGGTGCCTCTTGTAACTGACTCTCAAGAATTGCGTTCCTAGCCTTCAACTTCTGGATCTCCTCTATGGCACTATTCTGAGCATTTATCGGTTGAAAGATAGTGGAAGTGCTTCCAACTCCTCTGACTTTGTTAATACACTTATACTCCTCAAGAGTAGTTTTTGAAAGCCGACTTTGGCCTGTCTCAGAGACACTTTGAAGAACTCAAAGACCTTTGTAAGAAGAAACCCATAAGGTTGTCCAGGATTCCCATCCTTAAGGTTTTCCACCTTCTGCATATGCTCAATCATTATGCTAGGCAAATTGATGGTGGTGAAATTATCTAGGGCTTCCATAAGGAATAGGTCAGCTTTGGATGCAACATATCTTCTCTCGACACGGGGAAGCAACACTTTGTTAACCATTTCCAAAAGCAATTGATATACTGGAAGGAGTGCTTTCTTATGCACCTATTCCCCATGTTGTATTTCCTTTTCCTTGACAATGGCATTTCTAAAGTTTGATGTGCAAGAACCCTGAAAAGACAACAATCCTTCGACAGGAACACCCAAAATTGACCCCAATAAGGCATAGTCCGTCACTATGTCCACCCCATTTATCAGCACCCAAATTTGATCCCTTTACTGTGAAGAGGTCAGTATAGAAACTCCGTACCTCCTTCTTATACACTTTGGGAACCTCATTTGTAAACAAATTAGTCCATTGTTGAGAATCACAAATTTCCACAAACTATCTCATCCCAACAAGTTCTAGAATGTCATAGGCAAATGTGCGGCCCCATAGTACTTTCTAATTTCTCAACTTCCTTTCTAAGAACTCAGAGACTCACCAACTTTTATTTTCTTGATGGAACCAAGTTCCTCAACATCATCCATTATTCTTTTTACTGACTTGCGAATAGACTTTCCCTTCTCCACTAAATTTTTATGCATATGTTCACTAGATTTTCCCACTTTTTCATCATCAGACTTGTCACCACTTTCTTTCATTGTCTTGTCACCAGAATTTTTCACCAACTTTTTACTGGAAGTACAATCCACAATCTTGGAAGGACTTTCAGCACTTGTAGAAGTGTGCCTAATAGATTTGGAGTGAGATTGCTTCTGTTTCGAGGACTTGTGGGTTAAGGAACTAGGTTCCTACTCTTCTTCCTCATCCATATTTACCATAGGGATATGCACAACTTTTCTATCCTTTACCAGCCTTATCTTTATCTTGATCCTTTAACTCTTATTGAGGTTAGACTCCAGAGCCTCCATTTGCTGCAACCGAGTAATGGGTCGCTTAGGGGTTGACTCTGGAGCTGCAATTGGCTTACTCCTCACCCTGATAAAACTTGCAACTACCAAATAATCTGTGTCTTCTTCACTGTCATAATTCATCTCAGGCACCACCATATTCAAAAGCTTAGCATAGAAGTAGGGAGAAGGAGCAGGATCAACACTAACCTGGGGAGAGTACCCCTGACTTGGATCCTTCGCGGAGGGATCGGGTTCATCACTTGGGACCCTAGTAGTGTCATCTTGAATCAGTTGTTCAAATGGAACAAGTGCTCCCTAATCTTTTGTGGACTGAGGCTCTTCCCCCTAAGACTCAGACCCTCTTCCTCCTTCCTCTACAACAATCCCTTCTGAATCAATGGAGATCATATTTTCTATTCCCTCATTTTCTTGTGGTTTCATGGAAATTTCAACAGAAAGAGGAGTGATACATGTAGAATTGCAGCTTGTCATGGTTGTCTCGGTCTTTTCATGACTAATCACAGTATTTTCACTCGAGTGACCAACCATGGAGAGGCTTGATGTTTCCTAAACAAGGTTCCCTTGTTTACCCTGTTCACCTTGTTTGACCAGTGAGACTGGAGGAGGAGAAACATTCTCAAACTTGCTCAGACAAGGAACATAATTGGAGTGGGTAGGAGAGATAGAGAGTAAAGTGTGGAGGAGACTCTACTTTAGGGTTTGTACTAGTGATTGTGTTGGGGGAGGAGTATACCACTAGAATGCTAACTAGTATGGACTCAATGACAGTATTGTTGGTTACACTAGAGGTTGCTTGATTTTTAGACATGGTGAAATTATACTCGAAGGGTTGTGGATTTAGACGAGAGAAGGCAAAGAGAAGGTTTTTAATTTTGAAGTGAAGGGTTGTGAAGTTTATTTATTTATGATGAAGGACTGGTTCTGAAACGGCGACAAACTTTTGCTTGGGGGAGATGTATCAATCAGAAAATATGTGATGCTTTGGGTGAAAAGACATAACTTAAAGAGACTGTCACACTAATGATATGGCATTGTTTTTGTCCATTTTAAATTGTGTATGAGAGAACAAAAAAGCTACTTACCTGTATCAAGAAAACCAGGTTCCCTGACAGGTCTGCCAAGTGAGTTTAACCCCTTTTTCTAGCATGCACTGCAGCAACTGCTCTATAACCTGTAATGATATAGAGGTAAGTTAGACTTAGCTAGAAAATACTTTAGCTAACCTTTACTTGAGTATGACTTTTATAACCAATCATGGAAAACCAGGTCCTCAGTTTGCTTTTATCATCCCCAGTGCAAGGCAATTTTTCTCCAAATGTTTTCTTCTCGGGGCTTTGGTAAAGATGTCAGCAACTTGATCTTCAGCAATTAATGTATTTGGCCCTCTTGAGTTAGACAATTTACTGCTTGGTCCATAGCATTTGAGCATAGCAGGAGGCAGATGATACATATTCTGCTTTGGATGCTGAGAATACCATTGAATTTTGCCTTCTTGATCGTCATGAGACAAGATAGGAACTAAGAGAATGTCCCATTTCAGACGTACTTTTCCGATCCATTACTTAAAAGATAATAGAGAACAAGATCTTGTGTTCCTCTAAGATATCTCAAAATTCTTACAACAGCCTTCAGATGAGACTCCTTTGGATTTGACTGAAACCTTGCACAGAACCCAACTTTGAACACGAAGTCTAGTCTACTTGCAGTGAGGTACATGAGTGATACAGTGATATCTCTATGCATGGTTTGATTTAGAGGAGAACCAGGTTCATCCATGTCTAGGGTTGTAGCCGTGGCAATGGGAGTGCTGATGACTTATGATGCTTCTATGTCAAACCTTTTTCAACAACTCGATTTTTAGCTTTTGTTATTGTAGTCATGGGATCAAGTTCTTTGATGAAATCAATGAGCGTTCTCCACCTTGATTAGTATTTTTGTTCCCTCTTGAGACGCGTACATCAGGAGGATTCCATCATCTCTTTTAGCATCAAATTTTCAAAGTTGATCCTTCCCATTATTGAGGACATAACATTTGCACCCGGATATCCTCAAATGAGTTAGAAACTTTGGTCAAAATGTTTGCAATCTCTCTCTCAACTAATATTGATCGTGCCAAATCTTCAAGAATCCCGTTCTTCTTTTCCGCAACTCCATTTGCTATGGTGTTCTTGGAGTTAAGAAATTGAGTAATTTTTCTTTGAATGCAACATTCATCCACTCTGGCATTATCTATACATGTTCCATGATCTGATCTGATACAAGCCACATTTGTATCTGTCTATACTTGGATCTTCTTGACAAAAGCCACAATTACTTGAAAGATCTTATCCTTTGTTTTGAAGAACAGAGTCCAAGTGGACCTTGACTAGTCAATCACTGTCAAATAGATATATCTTCTTTCTCTCCTATTTGGCTCTCTCATTGTTTAACCTAGATCTATATTAAGAAGATCAAGTGGCCTTAAGGTGATGATTACCCCTTTTTGGGCTTGGATGGAGATCTGACATACTTTCCTATTGCACATTTTGTGTTCCTTGATACTTAACTTGGTTAGACCTCGAACCAGGTCCTTTAGGGCTAGTTTATTTAGTGATGAAAAACCTGCATATCCCAGCCTTCTGCCTCATAGTTCATCATCATTTTCAACATTCACAACCTACTTGTATCACCACTTCTACAGAGACTCAAGCACAACACCATAAGTATTCTTATATCTTTTGGCTACAACGTCACCTCACCAGTCACAAGATTTGAGATTGTGCATATCTTGGACAAGAATTTCACTTTATTTCCCTTGTCACATATCTTCCAACTCCTAAAGTGTATCCCTTTTAGCTATTTACAAAAGGGTACACTATCTCATTGCAGGGATTTTAGTGAAGGAAAATTGATCATATTTTCATTCATGTGCTTTGAGCAGCAGCTATCCATATATCATTATTGGCCGCTCCCCTTCACTGCTCCCTGCATAAGGAAATCAAGGGTTAGATTTAGGAACCCCAAAAAATTTGGGTCTCTTGTAATGAGAGAAGGAATAAATGAGTGCTCTTTTAGTCCAATCAGGCAGTATACGTTTCCTATTTGATAGACCAGGTCTTTAAGCAGTAGTTACTCTCTCAGCAAAGACTATTTTATGATGAGACTAAACCCTGCCCATACAGTTTACCTTGATATGCCCATTGTTACCACTATGGGTACATAACCAATTTTCGGTTACAGTAACGTACTTGCTATGAGGGTTGCAGGGAATCTTTGCTCCGCTGTTGGTGTACATGGCAGTGATAGAATCAAAGGACCAGGTTCACTTAAGCAATTTTTCAAGGTCACTCTTCACTTTCCCCAGTTCTTCCTAAAGCTGTTTGTTTTTCTCAAGCTCAACACACAGGCTAGTCTTCAACAAATTCAACTCATTTTCAAGCTTAATGTGTGCCTCACTTGCAACTTCCTTTCCCTTTTAAGAGTTTCAGGCCTATTTACCATTTTTAATTCCTCAATTGTCTCTTTCAAGTCTACTACCACTACTAGTCATCTCTCTCTTGCTCAATAATAGTAACTCTCTTAGTCAAGGTTTCTTTTTCTTTACTTACACACTCAATGTTTTATTTTAAGTCCACCACAACAACCATTAGATCATCTCTTTCATGTTCTATTCTGTCAATTTTCTCTTCTAAGGCATTCTTTTCCTTTTTCAGGTTCTCTATTGTTTCTTTCAAATCAACTACAATGACTACTAAGTGATCTTTGGTTTGTTCAGCTTCTCATATTTCCATTGTTTATGCATCTTTATCATTGATAATAATATGGTACGCATCTTAGCTATTGACATGAGCTTTTTAAAAGAGTAAGACTTCAGATTCTCTGAACATCTAGAAAATTTATCTCATCGCCGTTGTCATCTTCATCATCATCAGATTGAGCCATTAAAGCAAAGATTAAATCACACTCAGTTGTTTTAATTTTCACTACCATCATTGAAATACCACCATGGTTGTTTTCTTCTTCAGATTCACTGGAGTAGTCTCCCCATGCAGCCAGAGCTTACTTTACAACACTGTCAACATCATTCTTTCTCTTGAAGCGTTTGTCAGGAACCTGATTCCTCTTGGCTGCTTTGTCAAAGTTGTTATTGGACTGATCCATCTTTAGGAGGGCCAATCCTTGATAAAGTGTCCTAGCTTGCAACATTTATGATAGAGGTCATAATTTCCTAGCTTGATAGAACTTTCCCTTTTTTTGAATGCATCCATTCCTGCGAACCATCTTTTGGAATCTTCTTGTCAAGTAGACCATGTCCCCGTCTTCACCACTTGAGTCATTGTTGTCCGTATTGAGGACTAGGTTCTTCTCACTCTTGGGCTCTCTTCTTCTTCTTCTTCTTATTCTTCTTCTTCTTCATTTTATAGGTTTTCAAGTTTCTAACAAGTTCATCCATGGTCAGTGTCTAAAAGTCCTTAACCTCTATAATGGCGTTAACTTTGCTTTCCCAAGAACTGGGCATTACACTAAGGATTTTCCTGACAAGATTATTTCTTGGAATACTTTCACCAAGAGAGTGAAGCTTATTGATGATGGAGGTAAGTCGAGTATACATATCTTGGATGGATTCATCATCTTTCATTATGAAGAGCTCATATTCAGTTGTGAGCATATCAATATTGAATTGCTTCACCTGTGTTGTTCCCTTGTGAGCTGCCTAAAGAGACTCCCAAATCTCTTTTGCTGATTGACATACTGATATCCTGTTATATTTATCAGGACCCGTGCCATAAACAAGAATTTTCTTTGCATGAAAGTTCTTCTCTATGGCCTTTCTATCAGCATTATTGAATTCTTTCCTTGTCTTGGGAATGGCTACAACTGGATCACCAAGGTTTTTGGTAGGGACAAAGGGTCTGTCACATATGACATCCCATAGCTCAAAATATTCAGCCATGATGAAGTCATGCATCCTAGTTTTCCACCATCCATAATAATATCTGTTGAACCTGGGTGTTCTGTAAGTAGACTGACCTTTTTCAAAGTTTGTAGGAGCAACCATGATGATCCTTTCTAGGTGTTAACCTGATAGAAAGAACCTGCTCTGTTACTAATTGATAGAATAAAAGGGTCCACCAAACCCTATATAGAACAAGGTTCTCTATCAGGTTCAACAGTACACATGCATATTGCAGTAAATAAATGACAAGACAAATTTTACGTGAAAAATTCCCAGCTTAACGGGATTAAAAACCACGAACTACTATTATAGGATTTCAACTTCATTACTGAGAAACTTTTAGATTACAACCTATGCAACCTAGGAATTAACTTCTTAATCCCTTACTAACTTGTAATACTCTATCACAAGCCACTTTGTAATAACTATATTACAAAGAGTTTGCAACTTGACTAACTTTAGCCAAGCCTCAAGCACACAGGTTTAAGGTTTACAAGGGTTTCCTACAAAATGCTTCTAAACAAGCTAGATAGGATTTACAATTGAAGAACTATTACAAAGTTACAACTCAACTAAGGATAGACAATAACTAGATGTGGGAACTGGTCCATAGTTGTTTTGTTCTTTGTTCTTGATGCACTTGAGAATTACTTCTCAGATGATCACGTGAGAGGGAGCTTGAGTAAAATCTCTAAGTAGTAAAGTAACAAAATGTTTTACCTTCATTGATTGTATATATACATGTGTGACATCACATACAATGATGTAAGCAAGTTAGGTAAAAAGCCTTTCACAGAAAGTTAACTGTTGCATTTTTCCTGTACTGTAGCGTGTGCAGGCAGCAACTTTACAACTGGAGAGTTGACTTTGTACAATCTCCTCGGGAACTGATAGGGACCTATTCCCTCAACTGTGCCTTCCACTCTGAAGAGTTAAATCATATCCCACACTGGATCCCAACCTGGAACCTTGTGATTTTAAGGTCTTGTAAATGTGTAACAGGTTCCTTATCTAGTTCTGGATAGTAAGTTTGTTATATCATAAAAGTGTAAAGCAAAGTAATTATGATCAAAGTATTTGTAACCTATCAATTCGAGAATAACCTAGCACCCTAAAGCTAGTTGAATAAGTCATCAATGAGAGGAAATGGATAATTATTCTTGATGGTCACCTTGTTCAACTGCTGATAGTCAATGCACATTCTCATAGACCCATACTTCTTCTTAACAAACAACACCGATGAACCCTAAGGTAAAACACTAAGCCTGATAAAACCCTTATTCAACAACTCTTGAAACTGCTATTTCAATTTATTCAAATCTACTAGAGCTGTATTGTATGGTGGAATAGAAATTGGTTGAGTGACAAGCACTAATTCAATACCAAAATCAATATTCCTATTGGGTGGCATACCCGGTGTCTGCTAGAAATATATCTGGAAACTCCTTCACAACCGGGAACTAACTCAACGGTAGGAGAATTAGCATTAACATCTCTCACAAAAGATAACTACGCAAAACACCCCTTCTCAACCATCCGCTAAGCCTTCAGAAATGAAACCACCCTACTAGAAGCATACCCAAGAGAACCTTCCCATTCAAACCTTGGTATCCCTGGCATAGCCAATGCCATGGTCTTAGTGTTACAATAAGGAATAGCATGATATAGAGATAACCAATCCATACCCAAGATCACATAATAATCCACCATAGGTCAACACTGGTCTCATAACCCCAAATTGTAACCAAACAAGATAGACACACACGATCTACCACAATAGTGTCATCCACAGGTGTAAATATATGAACATGAATATCAAGACAAGTACGGGGCAAATCCAAATATGATAAAAAGTACGATGACACATAGAAATATGTAGAACTAGGATCAAATAGAACTGATGCATCTCTGCGATAGACCGAAATAACACATGTGACAATCGCATCAGAAGCCTTTGCCTTGGGTCTACCTAAAAATGCATAACAGTGATCCTAACCTTTACTCGACTGAACTTTGCCTCTAGGGCATCCCCTCACTGCCTGAGCTCTCCTTCTAGATGGTGGGGCTGGTGGTGTAGAAACTGGAACTGGAGTAATTGCTTGAGAATCCTGCTATGCTGCGCCTCTAACACGTATGGGGAAATCCCTCTCGAATGCCTTACCTCTCCATATTAAAAACAACCTCGAGCTGAGAATGTCTATTGAAAATGAGTCTACCTATCACACCTCCTTTTTCTACCCCGAGAAGGTATATGGGAATTTTTTTAATTAAAGTGACATAATCGAAACTGGATTATTTATTTAAGTTCAGAGTCGTCACTTGGGATAATTTATGGTATCCCAAGCCACCAATTTAAATCCCGAATCGAGGAATTTTGACTCTGTTTCAGTCCGCAAAACACAAAAATCCGGTTATGGAATTCTGTTAACCCGGGAGAAGGTGTTAGGCATTTTCGAGTTTCGTGGTTTTAGCACGGTCGCTCAACTATTATTATTGGCCTAATTATCTGATTAATTACATATTTTATACCTATTGTGTATTTTTAACCTTTGACCGCTTTTAATTATTTATTGAATTATTCTGGAATAAGTTATGATTGTCGTAAACTTGTTTGTTTGGTACATATTGCGAATCGTGTCACGGGAACCATACCCAAGATTTACAACATTTTTAAATTATTAACATTATTAGTCGTTATGGCCGGGTCACATAAAATACACACCCGAATTAGGGATTATATCGTGACCATGCCACGGGAACCGTATCCACAGCCACGATGATTTATTTATTAATCGCGCCGAAACCAACTAACGTATTTGAATTATTTATCTTACTTTGAAATTATTGTGAGGCCATGGAAAGTATGGATGGGAAATTATTGTAGAAAGAATATAGCAAATTAGTTATGCCAATGTGGGTTGGCTTGTGGCTTTATCGACATTTGGGCCAGCTAGAGCTTTTGTTCAACTTCACGTGATCCCTTATTTCCAAGCTAATTGTCCATTTATTCAAAACAAATATTCTTTAACCAACAACCAACCCCAAATCAAATTATCTTTTTGCCCATACTGTCATGACCCAAATTGATGGGCCGCGACTGTATTGGGAAAAAAAGTTGAATTTATATTGAAAATGACGTGGCATGACACGTGGACTGGTCAAATGGTCAAAGCGTAACAATTGAGAAAAAAGCACGGGAGATAACAGATACGGGAAAAGGAAGTTAAACAGGCACGAGAAGCAGTTTAGACACGACTCTCGTACCAATTCAAGTCATTTAAAGCCAACGGATCGGAAGTCATTGAAGACATGAATCTGAAGATAAAAAGGAGTCCAAATTTAATATTAAATACCTGATACGTTAGAAAACTGGTATTCAATAGGAATGATTGTGTAACGGCTTATTTAATGTCATTTATTATCTATAATTGTCTCATTAAAGCTTAGGTTTCATTCCTTTACCTAGAATCAACTATAAAAGGAGGAAGTCTCATCATTTGTAAGGATACGAAAAAATCATTGACATCATACTGAAATACAAATTTGTTTACTTCTTTATTCTTATTCTCAGAAAGCCTATTATTCTTTTTTGGTCTCTTGATTATCAGTAACCCGATTTTTCATCTTAAATTCTAGCTTTGACCAAAATATTATTTTTTGGTTAAACAAATTGGTTCCGTTACCGGGAATCTGATAATCTATTTCTTTTTAGATTGCATTCTACCAATTGTTATCATCATGGCAAGCAACAACAACAACAACAACAACAACAACAACAATGCTGATGAAAATCAAATCCATCAGAGTCAAGGGGATTTGCACAACATTAACATAGTTCCTTCCCCTCAAA
Source organism: Nicotiana glauca (assembly GCA_026770625.1). Classification (NCBI taxonomy): domain Eukaryota; kingdom Viridiplantae; phylum Streptophyta; class Magnoliopsida; order Solanales; family Solanaceae; genus Nicotiana; species Nicotiana glauca. The sequence goes on from MU720733.1 coordinate 26,150, forward strand.
CTTCTCCATGTCAATCTCGTGAAGGTACTCCTGCACTAGAATCACATGCTGATGATCAAGGACAATCAGAACATTTTGAAGGGCCAGAGGAAGCTCTGCAAAGAATAATTGATGCACGGGTTAGCCAAGCTCTTCAAGCGCTAGTTAGCCGGTTACCTGTTGCGCCGCCCACACCTTTACCTAATAACAATACACTGGAGAATCCTCGTTCTGGCCTTGTTAACACAAATGAAGGAACCCCCAATGAACCACGAGAAGTGGATCCAGGTAATACAAATAATTCTTATTTACAAAATTTGGTACTAACTTTGCAGACACAACTCAAAGAACAAAATGAGCGCATTGAGCAAATACCTGGTGTTCCCCCAATAATCAAAGGAATAGATGCGGATAAATACTCACAACAACTTGGAAACCGAGTGCTGCTCCCCTTCCAATCCCTAAAAAGTTCAAAATGCCTGACATTTCAAAATATGACGGCACAACTGATCCACGTGACCATGTGACGGCATTTACTATAGGAGTCAAAGGAAATGATTTAACCAAGCAAGAGATTGAGTCCGTGTTGGTCAAAAAATTTGGAGAAACACTTACCAAGGGTGCACTAACTTGGTATTCTCTTTTGCCTGAAAACTCTATAAACTCTTTTGCTGAGCTTGCAGATTCTTTCATTAAGGCGCACTCAGGAGCACAAAAGGTTGAGAAAAGAATGGAGGACATCTTTAAAATCAAACAAGGGGACACAGAGTTGCTCAGAGATTTTGTTGATAGGTTTCAACGCGAACGAATGACTTTACCTCGTGTACCTAATAATTGGGCTGCAATAGGCTTTGCGAGCAATTTGAATGATAAAAGTTCTGAAGCCACGAGAAGACTTAAAGAAAGCCTTCAAGAGTTCCCTGCAACCACGTGGAATGATGTGTATAACAGGTACAATACGAAGTTGCAAATCGAAGAAGATACCGTGCCTCAATTTCAACATGAAGAAAGGAGCGGTTCAAGGAGATCCGAAACTGAAAAAAGATCAGGTAAAAACAGGTACGATCCTTATATGGGTCCTACAGGAAAAGATTCAAGGACAAAATAGGAAAATCAACGATATGATCAAAAATCAAGAAACAAGGAATCCGGCTCTTCATCAAGATTCAGGAATGATCGAAACAGACAGGAGTCACGGGATGATGATGGAACTTGAAGGCAAGATTCGGTGGATATAATTTCAATATCACCAACTCCGAACTCGTAGCTGTTTTGAGGAGCATGGGAGATAAGGTACGATGGCCGAAGGAGATGCGGTCGAATCCAAACAAGCGCAATCCAGATTATTGGTGCGAATTTCATAATGATCACGGACATAAGACCTCAGAATGTAGATTCTTATAGAGTGAAGTGGACCATTTATTGAAATAAGGTTATCTCACTGAGATATTTAGTGAGAAAGGAAAGCAAACCTACATGAAAAACAGGCAAGAGCCACCAAAGCCCTCATCACCCAAGAGAACCGTAAATGTTATAAGTGGAGGAGAAGATATTTATAGGGTAACATATACAGCTTCAAATAAAGTTTCCAAAGTCACAATCACGCACGGGAAACGAGTGCGACAAACCTTAGAGGATGAAAGTATCACTTTCATCCTCTAAGGTTTGTCGCACTCGTTTCCCGTGCGTGATTGTGACTTTGGAAACTTTATTTGAAGCTGTATATGTTACCCTATAAATATCTTCTCCTCCACTTATAACATTTACGGTTCTCTTGGGTGATGAGGGCTTTGGTGGCTCTTGCCTGTTTTTCATGTAGGTTTGCTTTCCTTTCTCACTAAATATCTCAGTGAGATAACCTTATTTCAATAAATGGT
>MU720733.1:32213-99693 GCA_026770625.1 Nicotiana glauca
CCCATTATGGTAACTGGGGACTTCATCAAAAGATCCCTTCAAAATTGCCAAGGGATAACATTAACAGTCATTAAAAAAGCAATAAAAACTCAACACATTTAACTGGTCACTAAAGGAGTTGGAGCTTCAGAAGTTGTAACATCACTTTCAGAGGCAATAACAGGTGCGATCACAACTTCTGAAAAAGCAGCAGTAGGAGCGGTTTCAACTGAGCTTGAAGTGATAACATCCACGAGGGAAGCAGTAGTCACGGTAACTTCAATTCCCATAAACTGTGTCATGGAAGTTTCACCCTCGGAAGTCGGAATCACAACTTCAAGTACCTTAGTAACTGCTTCAGAGTTCAATAACTCTTCCGTTCCAGGAATTCCAAGTGCTGGAGAAAGAGTATCAGCAAGTTGTTGACCTTTATCGATAGTGTCAATGACTTTGGCCAATTCAAATTGCAAGTCAAAATTTTCTTGTGTAGCCTCCATCAAAGCATCACGCCAAGAATTTAGAAAAGCCCAACTCACGTCTATGTTAAAATTTTCTTCAAGAGCATTATATTCCTTCTCTAGAGCTTTATATTCCTTTTCCCACATAGCAAGATCATTTTTTGCTATTTGGTGCTTAGCTAGGTGAGAATCCAAGGAAGCTTCAAGAGAGGCATGGGAACTTTCCAAGGCACGAATTTTGTCAGAGGAAGTCCTTAAGTCGTTTTGAGCATGAGTTAAGTTTTGAGCTAACTCCCTTGCGTATTCTTCCTTTTTCTCCATGAGTGCCTTAAGCCCTTTAATCTCATCGTTGACTTTAGATAGAGAGCATTCCAAAAGCTCTTTGTCCTTTTTAAGCTGGCTCCAAGAAGCAGAGACAATTCCCAACTCGGAAGTTAAGCCACGATTTTGTTGCTCCAAGTGAGCCTTGCTCTCCTGCAACTCCTCTATAGTCCCTTGAGCACTCTAAAATTGTTCTTTCCAGTTTGTTGCCTCAAATAAGGCATCCGCAGCTATTTTCCTAGCTTCAGAGATCGCCTTTGTAGACTCTCATTCCTTTTTCTCCAATGTAGAGACTCGCCCCATCAACTCAATCCCAATAAGATTAGCCTACGGTTATAAAACATAGAAGTGAGAACTTAGAAAGAAAAAGAAGAAAAGCATTCAAGGTCAAGAAAATTACCTTTAAAGTTGAATGAACTATGTCATTCATCAAAGTGTAACAACTATGGCTCTGTATCTTGTTCTTCTCGATTTCTCCAATAAGAGGTTCGAGCCAAGTATCAACTCCCCCAGATTTTCTTAAGAGGCTTTGATTAGCAGGGACTTCAAGTGTGACACTCCTCATAGTCATGCCTCTATTACTAGAACTTACTTTTATATGTGGGACAGATGAAGAGGGAACAGCGGAAGGGGGAGTAGTAGAAAAAGTAAACACCACAGGAGTCATGGGAGTTGAAGCAGGAACGGAAGGAGTAGAAATTAACACAGGAACGGAAGTAGGAATAGTCAAAACTGGTGAAAGAACAGAAGCAGTCAATGCTGGCAAGGAAACACTTACGGTTGGCAATGGAATGGAAGAAGTAGGTACGAATGAAGAAAGAGGAGCTTCATCAAAAACAGGTCCGAGCTCGCCACCCTCAAAACCACTATCAAAGAGACGTTGAGTTGGTTCATTCGTGTCTTTTGGCACAGTGTCCTCGTCTGAAGGAATCAAAACAGGCTCGGTGGTCGAGGTTTGAGTAAGAGTATCTTCAATTTCATCATCATTAATGACTCGTCTCCTAACTCTTGGCCTGACTATTAACGAGGTACCTTCCTCTTCCTCGTTCTTGGAACCTTCTTCTATAGCTTTCCTTTTTTGGAACAAGGTTCGAACCTTGTCCAAGTCAAGTGAAGCATTACCAGACATGCGAATGGCTGTAGCCACATCAGCTGCCATTCCTTTGTTGCCAAATCCTGATTAAAAGAAGGATACACAATCAACATTAAGGAAAAGGTACTTAATGTGCAAAAAGAAAAGTGTGTAAAAAAGGCAATACCGTGTGTTTTAACTTTCCAGCCATGTAAAGCAGAAATTGATTTCCAAGTTCTTTGCTCCTTAGGAGCAATCTTCAAAATTGAATCTACCCAACCACGGAAGTTGGAAACAGGTTCCACATCTCCCATGGTTGCTACAAAAAACCAAAAAGAGATGAAGTCAGAAAAAGAATTGAAATTCTCAAAAATAGGTACGGTCAAATAAAAAGAAAAAACTTACGTGCAAAATTCCACTTCTCAGGGAAGGAAATATTTATTTCACCAAGCAAATCCACCGTACGTACAGCAACGTAACGGGCATACCATCTACGATCATTGTCGTCCTCTGGGCTTACCAAAACCTTCTTGCTTCTCGTAGTTAAGGTAAAAACCCCATGGCGTATTAAATTAGGATGGTATAAATGGATAAGGTGAGAAAAGGTGAAATTAACATTGGCTTTGATAGATAGATATCTCAAACAAGCCACTGCTCTCCATACTAAAGGACCAACTTGGGCCAAACAAATATTAAAGAAACGGCAAAAATCGAGAATTATTGGGTCAAACGGAGGATTAAAACCCAAAGTAAAAGGGTAAGTATAAACAAAAGAGTACCTAATACTAAAAGAAGAAATTCTTTGATTTATGGAAGAAATTGACATTCGAAGACTATTTTTCTAGTTACAATCTCCTCTGATGGTAGGGATTGTAAGTTCGGTCACTAATGTAGGATAAGTATCAGCTTTTTCTAAACCAGCAACTTGCTTTTGAAGAGATTGTCTATCACTTACAAAAGATAAATCACTGGGTACGATTTCATCAACTAAAGGTTCTCGAGAAGAATCAGGAATTTCTTTACCTTTAGAAGAAGGAGTTTTTGGAATAGAACTCCTAGAAGAAGAACCAGAAGAGTCACCTCGAGTAGATTCCAACCCTGTACGAAGCCTGCCTCCTCTGCCTCTTCTATGTCTAATAGGGGCATTGGGAAATTTGTCTAAAATTGGAACTCTTTTAGGGTTACGGTTTGGAGACGCCATTGTTGAGCAAAGATGAATCAAAAGAGATCAAAAGTGAGGAAGAAAATGTCTGCTAAAGATTTATGGAGAAGAAGACAAAGGGAAAAAAGGTTAAGTATGTATATGATGGCAACCGTCAAACTTAGAAGAGTAATAATGGAAAACCTATAATAAAGGCAACTATCAATTCGTTAATAGTGGGAGTGAAGAAGCCTTGAAAAAGGGTGCAAAATAGCAGAATCAATCAAAAAGTGACACATAGATAGAACATTAAATGGAAAAGACAACTGAGACGTCAATATTGTCATACGCATTGATTATGGTAAAAATTCCCTTTTTATGAAGATCCACTTTTCAATTATTTAATTGATAAATAAATAGAAAGTGGGGGGACTATTTGTATTAAAAAAAAATTGAATTTATATTGAAAATGACGTGGCATGACACGTGGACTGGTCAAATGGTCAAAGCGTAACAATTGAGAAAAAGGCACGGGAGATAACAGATACGGGAAGAGGAAGTTAAACAGGCACGAGAAACAGTTTAGACGCGACTCTCGTACCAATTCAAGTCATTTAAAGCCAATGGATCGGAAGGCATTGAAGACATGAATCTGAAGACAAAAAAGAGTCCAAATTCAATATTAAATACCTGATACGTTAGAAAACTGGTATTTAATAGGAATGATTGTGTAACGACTTATTTAATGTCATTTATTACCTATAATTGTCTCATTAAAGCTTAGGTTTCATTCCTTTACCTAGAATCAAATATAAAAGGAGGAAGTCTCATCATTTGTAAGGATACGAAAAAATCATTGACATCATACTGAAATACAAATTTGTTTACTGCTTTATTCTTATTCTCAGAAAGCCTATTATTCTTTTTTGGTCTCTTGATTATCAGTAACCCGATTTTTCATCTTAAATTCTAGCTTTGACCAAAATATTATTTTTTGGTTAAACAGCGACGGGTACCCGGTACCTTACTCGACCGAGTACCAACGTAATATATCTTTCTTATTACATCATCATATACACGTGACATTAATAGGCCAACATAATCATTTATAAACTCAAAACACAGGCCGACAAGGCCGTACAATCTTTCACGTAGACGCTATATGTCTACAAGCCTCTAAGAGTATATAAATATCATAAAGGTCGGGATAGAGTTCCACCATACCAAACAATACACGTCTAAATCATACTAACCAAACAAGCAACTCCGAAGCAAATAGAGCACACCAACATCTTCAGCTGAGCTGATAGCCTACTTGGAGGGCTCTCGACCTGTTAATCGGGACCTGCGAGCATGAAACGCAGCGTCCCTAGGCAAAAGGGGCGTCAGTACGAATAATGTACTGAGTATGTAAGGCACATAAATAAGTACATAACAGTCATGTAAGAAATATAGAGTAATTGACTCGCTGTATGTCAGAATAACTCTGTAAATTATAAATTACTTTATGTGTCATGCAAATGCGTATGAATGTCATGTCGTGCATAGGTACATATTTTATAACATCATCAGCCTCAGATGGCATCCCGTCATATCATATCAGCCACTGTGGGAAAAATCACTATCGTATACTAGCTGATCAGGTAGTGGTGCGTATATAACGCCATAACCTTTTCCCATATACCATATACATACATACATATATACGCGTATATAACACCATTTGAATACATATATATATATATATATATATATATATATATATATATATATATATATATATATATATATTCGTATATAAAATCGTTTGAGTACATACATATATATGCGTATATAACGCCGTTTGAATCATATTTCAGCCACTGTGGGCAACATCATCATATACCAGCTGATCAGGTGGTGGTGCATATATAACGCCGTAAACGTTTTCCATATCCCATATGCATATATTTGCATATATACGTATATCTAACGCCATCTGGTCATGGGTCAATGCATATGTATAAATGAGTGAAATGCATAAAAAATACATAATAATCTCGATAGTCTTTCCGGATAAACTTTTCCAACTGCGTATTATTCTGAGACCCATGAACAGAAGATAATAATAACTATTCTTTTGAGGAATCAAGAATATAGACACCCCTACTATTTCTATGAATAGAGTAATTTATAGAAATTGTGTATTTGCTCGTTTCTTTCGTATAATCTGGACCATGCCAAAAGAAAGAAGGGATAGCCTTAACATATCTGTTCTCGGAATTATTCGAATGAAATGAAGCTACTGCTTCAGCGAAATATATTGAACGGAATTTGCTTGAATCCTTTGAAATTTTTTTGAAACGAAGTTGTTCTGCTTTTCACCTCTAGGTGTAGCTAGCTTCTAATGTGTAAAAGAAATGTTTCTTGCTTAGATTTTGGAGCGTTGTCTCCTTTTTGACCAACATGGAAGGACTTAAGATCTGATTGTTTTTGAATTAGGAAAAAGCTCAAAATGATCTTTTGCTTTCTCACGTTTTTTTGGTAGCCAAGACAGAATGAATGTCTTTTTGATTTTTACCAATTCTATTTTGGATAAGACTTTGTAAATTAGTCCCTTAAGCCTTTCTATGACACATGTAAAGGTTAATAGTGTCACCGCCTTTTTATGACACATGTAAAGCTTAATAGTTAGTCACCTTAAACTAAAAGGGGGAGGGGCTGCTACGTTTCTTGGGGGGTGTGCTTTTATAAATTATTTATCTACTTATTAGTTAGCTGGGTAATGTTTCGTTATCCGGTAGTTAATCAATTACCCGCATAATTTAAAAGTTACCATAAATTACTTAAAATTCTATTTATTTTAAAAATACTTCATATATACATTATATATTATACTACCGTGGTCATATAATACCTTCCATGGTACTAGTTCATAATTATCGGATATTATCGCTCGACTCGTATTTTATTCCAAATCGGCCACTTCCAACAAAACTGGTTTTCGTTAGTCCATGTACCCCTTTATCCTTAATAATACTTATTTATCGCTTGTTATCAATAACATAAGTACATTAACGTCAAAATGATCTCATTCTCGATTCTACGTCGGTTAACTGAAAACTAAATTTATTAACGTACAATACAATACTTCATGGTGCAACATCGTTGTAACTTAATACTGGGAAACGTGACATCACCGTAATGTAGTACTCACTTCTGGGTTCTCAGTAATAAATTTATGGCGTATTTTCATGTACGAAAATATGGGGTGTAACATCATTCCTCCCTTTGGAACATTCATCCTCGAATGTTGACTGATACGCTTATCGTTCTCATATCCCATAGCTCTTGCGAATATTTTAGTAGTCTTCTTGCCATCTAGGCACCTGTTCAGTGAATTAGTCCAAAGGCCAGGGTATTCCTCCTCTTTAGGCGTCTTTCCCACGCCATGACTTGTGATCAAATTCCTTCCAATCTCATAACTGTTGCTACCTCTCATCATGTAACTTCTATGATACTGACCTTGTAAGTGTGCTTATGCGACTCTCCTCTCCTTTTTCCTCCAGTTTTTAACCAATCCTGAAGTTCTTCGCTTTTTGTCAAACTTACGAATATTGCTATATCTTATTTTATAGACGTGGTTATCCATTCATATGTCTTTACTGCATCTACATAGGCCATACTATATCATAACTCTTACCTTGACTTCTCGTTACTAAGGTCTGCTACCAAATTCCAGGTTACTTTCATTGCTTATCCCATACGTATAAATCTATGTCCTCTAATGCTTCCACTATACTGTTCATCTTAAGAATGACGGCTTAATCTCTTCTCATACTTTATAACTTTTATCCATCCATCATTGATTCACCTCAATTTTGATCGATAATCCACCCCTGATAACTTAACTTTTTATGTATTATTGCTGTTAGGATTCACATTTATCAGGGAACATCTGAAATGATTAGATTGATCCACCTGGGGCGATACCTTGCTTTTATAACCGTATCTCATGGCATCCTAATATGATTTACCTTGCGTGAGTATTTTAATCCTGTCCAATTCATGAGATCCCTTTCTCTAATTCGTCAGATCGTTACTCAATCGAAGGCCCGAACGTCATTTTTTTAATAATAATTACACCCTCATTCTATTAACATGGTAGTATTCCATCTCTTCTAAATGTTATTAGCCTTAGACTCCTTTGAGTTCATTCAGGCTATACCGAATTTTCTATAACTTAGAGAAACCATTAGCTTTCTTGTTTTCATGGGTTTCAATCCCGAGGACTTATCCGTTCTTGTCACCCTTTCACTTGCCTTTCCTCATCTTTACTCATGTTTCGTTAAAACTTTGTCGCTCTACTATACTTTAGCTTAGGATCTATACATATCTATTTATTCTATACGCGACCTTTCTTCAACTTGCTTGCACCATAGATTTCCTTATGTTGTTCTGGAACATCAAGCGAGACATCACAACATCTCTAACTATACTTTACTCTCACAATCAAGCTTTTCAATACCTAGACCATAGGCTGGAAGATATGCTACTGATGCCGCTGCTATCATTCCTGGATATTGAATCTCTGTGCTTATAGGCTTCTATCTGAAGTATGGATTATTTACGATCTTCTGCCTTTGAATATCTCGTACGTTGTTCACCTTTATCTTTCTTACCTTAGAATTTCGCATCATATCTTCTATCTCTTTCATGACCTTCCCTCCACATAGGTATAATTCACGTCTATAACTTGAAGCTCTATTATAATACTCACACCTCTGCTATATACACTATCCGATGGGAGCTTCGTACTGACTTCTTATGAGGTTGGTACTTCTTCTAACTGACTTTCTTATAGAGCCATTATAGATTATGGTTGTTATGTTATTTCTCTTGAACATCTGATATTAAGAGTGATTCTGTCATGTTCTCAAGCACAACTTCTATAATTTTTCTAGGTCCAATAATCAGACTCCTAATTTACTTGGGTGATGTAATTCTTTAGTTTCCTCTTCCTTCTGATCAGCCTTTACGTGGGCTTAAGTTATCTTCTGATCTGTAGTTCATGGTATTAGTTATTACCTTAGCCTTTCATAGGAGTTATGGAATATCCATGATGTAATATTTTAATAATTCAATTATTTCTCTATGCCCTGAGATCAATTCTTCTTTTTAACTTATACTGGAGTCTTTTATGGCTGTATGATTGCCAAAAAATATAATGCTCCAAAATCTTGAGTGTGTCCATAACGTACTAACTCTGGATCATTGATCGAATCATTCCTTTCGTTCCATCTCAGCTCTCTTAAAACGTATGTAATTAATTTTTCTGGTCTTTCTGCCCCTTGTAGCGTGCATACTTAACTCATCCTAGTTCCCATACATACTAGAATTTTTGTGTAACTCATATAGTCTCAAATATTACCTTCGATATTTCTCCCCGTTCATTAGCAACGGTAGGTGCCACTTTCTTTTGGAGGGCATACAATTTTTTTTGCTGTGAGACTGCTTTTACATGACCTTTTTTTCATTGGGTTACTGTGCTTAGCTTGAAGCTTTCTTTCTTATCTCCTCAGTTAGTCTTTCGTTGTAGTACTTAGGGAGAACCCTTGACTCTCGTAAAATTGTGAGCTTATTACGGACCTCTTACGATGTTCTTACTTTCCCATAATCATCTGTAGTTGCTTACTTTCATACCCTTGTGCTTATATGGTTGCTTCTCAACTGATATTTTGACCGTATTCCTAGTGGCACTCTCTTTTATTTCTGTAACACTCATATAGTACCTTTTTAACTTCTCCAACTCCTATATAAATAGATCTCAAGTATTACAATGTCATAATTGTGGGGTTGAATTCTCCATGTTGGGGTTTACTATATTTATCTTGCATGATCTGGTGAATTGTCTGTAACTTCCTGTCTAGTCGTGACTAGGCTCTTCCTGAATCAACTACTAACTACTCGTTGGCCCATTCTCCTGTGAAATCATTCTTGGGATATTTCCTTTGTCTTAACTTATGTCTCGCACTGGCTTCTTATTTATTAATAACATCTCGGGCAGGGACCTTTACTTCCTCTCATTGACGTCGTGTTTGCATAATGTTCTAGAATTGTAGCATATACGTATGAGCTGAATAAGTGTAATCTCATTACCTTTTCGTTTTTGCAGCATTCTTCATTTATTACTCCATATTCCCCCTTTAGGGGAGTACTAAGACTTGGAGCTACGATGACCTGCCTACAAATATTTTTTTCCCTCTTCATCTTTGATATCCTTTCACGTCATCAACGACCCTTACTCGCCTTGCGGCATTCCTTCTGTACCAAGAATGACAAATTCCCTTACTCGTAAGGGTGACACTTAATGTAACTGGTACATACAGTCCCTTAAGCTTAACTTTGTTAACATTGCTTGCTTTAGGGAAGCGTCTTCCTGAATAAACATCCTCTGAATTTTTCATGAACCTTCATCTGTTGTCTGTCCTATTATTGCCGGAATACGATATGAAATTCTTACGATGCCGACTATTATCAACTCACGTAGTCCCTATTTCATGTTTAGTTTATCTTGTTCACCAATCCATACTGGCTTCTATTACTCTGGGGTCTAACTTTTCCTTTTGGTAATTGTGTCATAGTTGCGAACTTATTTCTCGAAGTGAGAATATGACTTTATGGCCTATATTCTTTCATTGTCTCAAGGCCTGTCATCTTTTGTTTTTCCCTTCATGTGACTGTAAATTCTGTATACTGTCATCATTTTTTTGACCTACCGTTGTCATCCATTTATCACATCTTACTCATAATGCTTCATTCACTCTTTTCTTATTTCCTGCTAACATTTATGCCTATCACTTTATTTTGAAAACTTGAACAAGACATTCCTTTCTTTTAACTTCCCTTTGCTCCATCCAATGGCTCTTAAAATTGCTTAACGTTCTCACTGTACTAGAGATGCGAGCCACACTAAGGTAATATGTATCCATTCAAGGCTCATAGTGCATGTCTTTTTAGTACTCATATCTGGCTCCACTATTTTAAAGTGTACCATCTGGGTGTCTCACAAGGAGATCTATTAGAACATTTGCAATATCCTTCGGAAATGTCAACTGGCACAATCAATTCATCCATCATATCTTCTTATACTACTTCTGTTAATCCCTATAGGGCATATCTGGAATGGGTGCGATCAATTATATATACCTCTGTTACTATTGAATATAACTCAAAAATCTTATGTTCCTCTGCCTTAATTATAAACACTGTTAATCTTCATTAACTGGGCACCTCGTACCCTCTATATCTTGCTTCTTCTGCTTGTTGAAACTTGTATTTATCTTGTTAATCTCTCATTGTCTTTCACCATAAAGATAGATAGACATTCTTTCCCTAAGGCTTCTTATCAGGAAGCTTACGCCTTTCAGTACGCCCATGATCTGCTAAAGACCTCATATTTACTTATCGTAGGCATCATACAAAAATCCAATTCCTCTAACTCTATTTTTTCTTAACTATCTCTCTTTCCAACCTTCTTTCCGGATATAGGTATCGTCTTATTACGAATAAAATAGAATTTCGAAATTTGAATTCTTATAAATGTGCTCTACCACACGTTCTAGAGTAAAAAAGAAAGAGTGACAATCCTAAATGCCCTGTAGCCTCCTACTTATAAGCGTAGTGCACGACACACCCACAAACAAGACTCTACTAGACACGGCTTGTAGACTCCCTAGGATAGAGCTGCTTTGATACCACTTTTATCACGATCCAAACTAATGAGCCGCGACAGGCACCCGGTATCTTACTCTATCGAGTACCAACATAATATATATTTCTTATTACATCATCATATACACGTGACATACGGTACTAATAGGCCAACATAATTATTTATAAACTAAAAACACAGGCCGACAAGGCCGTACAATCTTTCACGTATACGCTATATATCTACAAGCCTCTAAGAGTACATAAATGTCATAAAGGTCAGGATAGAGTCCCGCCATACCAAACAATACACGTCTAAATCATACTAACCAAACAAGCAACTCCGAAGCAAATGGAGCGCACCAACATCTTTGGCTAAGCTGATAGCCTATTTGGAGGGCTCTCAACCTGTTTATCGGGACCTGCGGGCATAAAATGCATCATCCCCAGGCAAAATGGACGTCAGTACGAATAATGTACTGAGTATGTAAGTCACATAAATAAGTACATAACAGATATGGAAGAAATATAGAGTAATTGACTCAACCTGTATGTCTGGATAAGTCTGTAAATTATAAATTACTTTAACTGTCATGCATATGCATATGAATGTTATGTCGTGTATAGGTACATGTTTTATGACATCATCAGCCTCTTACGACATCCCATCATATCATATCGGCCACTGTGAGCAAAATCATCATCGTATACCAGCTGATCACGTGGTGGTGCGTATATAACGCCATAACCTTTCCCATATCTCATGTACATATATATACATACATATATACGCATATATAATGCCGTTTGAATATATACATATATATGCGTATATAACGCCGTTTGAGTACATACATATATATGCGTATATAACGCCGTTTGAATCATATTTCAGCCACTGTGGGCAATATCATCATCATATACCAGCTGATCAGGTGGTGGTGCGTATATAACGCCGTAACTTTTTTCCATATCGCATATACATATATTCACATATATATGCGTATATAACGCCATCTGGTCATGGGTCAATGCACATGTATAAATGAGTTAAATGCATGAAAAATACATAATAATCTCGATATTCCTTCCGGATAAACTTTTCTAATTGCATATTATTATAAGAACCATGAACAGAAGATAATAATAAGTCTTATGGGGAATCAAGAATATAGACATCCATACTATTTATATGAATAGAGGAACTTATAGAAACTGTATATTTGCTCGTTTCTTTCGTATAATTTGGACCATGCCAAAAGAAAGAAGGGATAGCCTTAACATACCTGTTTCCGAAATTATTGGAATGAAATGAAGCTTCTGCTTCAGCGAAATATATTGAACGAGATTTGCTTGAATCCTTTGAAATTTTTTTGAAACGAAATTGTTCTGCTTTTCATCACTTGGTGTAGCTAGCTTCTAATGTGTAAAAGAAATGTTTCTTGCTTAGATTTTGGAGCTTTGTCTCCTTTTTGACCAACATGGAAGGACTTAAGATCTGATTGTTTTTGAATTAGGAAAGAGCTCAAAATGATCTTTTGCTTTCTCACGTTTTTTTTGGTAGCCAAGACAGAATGAATGTCTTTTTGATTTTTACCAATTCTATTTTGGATAAGACTTTGTGAATTAGTCCCTTAAGCCTTTCTATGACACATGTAAAGATTAATAGTTAGTCACCTTAAACTAAAAGGGGGAGGGACTTCCACGTTTTTTGGGGTGTGCTTTTATATATTATTTATCCACTTATTAGTTAATTGGGTAATGTTTCGTTATCCCGTAGTTAATCAATTACCCGCTTAATTTAAAAATTATCATAATTTACTTAAAATTCTATTTATTTTTAAAATACTTCATATATACTTTATATATTATACTACCGTGGTCATATGGTACCTTGATTGGTACTAATTCATAATTATCGGGTAAAATTACTCGACCCGTATTTTATTCCAAATTGGCCACTTCCAACGAAACTTATTTTCGTTAATCCGTGTATTCCTTTATCCTTAATAACACTTATTTATCGCTTGTTATAAATAGCTAAGTACGTTAACGTCAAGATAATCCCATTCCCGATTCTACGTCGGTTAACTGAAAACGAAAATTTTTAACGTACAATACCTCATGGTGCAACATCGTTGTAACTTAATACTGCGAAATGTAACATCATCGTAATATAATACTCACTTCCGGATTCTCTTTAATTTATTTATGGCGTATTTTTATGTACGAAAATATGAGGTGTAACACATACTTTTGTTACTACTTGTAAAATGAAGAAGACTAAAACAAATCAAAACCAATAAATCAGAAAAATAAAATTAAGACATGAACAAACATGATAATTGCCACTCTTGAAGCATATTGGCACGTATTGGATAAATCATCTTTTTTTAGAAAGAAAGGTTCAGCATGAACCACCTTTTAGGGATTGTAAAAAAATTTTCGAACTCAGTAAGAGAATTAGTAGCCTCATGTTTCACTATAATCATAGAAATCGTGATTCTATGATCTTCTGATGCCTTCATATTAAAGAAATAAAAGCATCAATTGGAATCTGAGCTTTGGTTAATCCATTTACATAATAACGGGTCTTTCTGGTGATGAAAAAAACTGCATATTTTATCCCAAAAGTATGGTCTTTTGAAAATTGTTTTACCATTCTAAGTTAGGATTTAGGTCCTACAGATTTATCTCCGACAGAACGATTTCGTAGCAAATACCGAATAGTTGAACCAATTCGCTCTACTGAAACCAATTGACTATTTAGCTTCAACAGTGAAGTAAACACACTAGAAAATATCAAAATTTAAAAGAACAAAAAATTAAAATAAAAAGCATTTACTTCATCAGGTTAAGAGAAACGGACCTCAAAGTTGCAATTTTAACGATGAACCATCTCCGAATACAACAAATTGAAAAAAGGCACCCAACAATCAGGACCTCGAACCTCTCCTTTTAGATCAGAGTACTCGATCAACTGACTTTAGGATTGATGCGCATATTACGAACCAAATGAAGTCCACATATTCCGAGGGCAACACCGATGGCTTAGGCAATAATGGAAAGCAATAAATAAGTTTATCTTGTTTTAGGAATTGAAGAAGTTAATGGATTTTGATGGTTCAAAACTTTGGTTGAATAGCATTATTAATGTCCAGATGAGTTCTCCCTCCCCCTATTTATTTTTTTGCTTATTGCGGCTGATCCCAATTGTGTAGTCTAGGGTGCTTTTTTTATTTTGTTAAGAAAAGTCTAGAAGGTCTTGTAGGGTTAATTTAATGAGTATTGGGTATTAGACTTGGGATTATGGGCTAAGATCCTATTTGGGCAAATTTGGCCAAATATACATTAAAAATGTCCCTTTTAACTCTAGTAGACTAAAAATATTAGCTTCTAAAATAATAACTACAAAATTATGAAATCATTTCTAATATTAAAGTAAAATTAAAAATTAAAAGTGAAACTATTTTATATCAATTAGCTAAAAGAATTTTTTTTTGTAATTTTTATTTTTTGTGACAAAATAAAGTAAAAGAATCAAAACTATTTGAAATCGCGATATTAGGGCTAAACTAAATATTTATATGCTCAAATATGTAAAATCTTGGGGAGGGTCAAAAATCACATGTCTACAACTGCCCCTCTTTGACTGGAAGCACGAAGAGTTTTCAGACAAAGAACGTCGAGACAGGTTTTTTGACCCGACCCTTATTTTGAGAGACAAAAGCTAAAAGAAAGGAGAATGTGATCGAGCCCTGGTATCTGAGCTGCCTACATATCCTTGGCTATAAAGGAATCAGGCCACATGTAGTTTAGAAGTAGGAATAGTGGTGTAGTATACCGAAGTGCAGAGCCGACTGAGGTGTCGTTCTGTTGAGGTTCCGGTCCGCGATCCTGTTATTACAACAAAATTAAAAAAAATAATATTAACTAAGCCTGTCAACTATGAGTTACAAGATTCTTATCTATAAGTCTTCTGAAGCTTGATCTTGAATCTTGAATGGTTCTTTATGTAAACATTAGATTTGAACCTTGATGCTTGCCAGTTGCAGGTGCTGGTTCATTCTTCCACAGCTTCTCTGGATCAAGACCGGACATGCAGTACTCGTGATTTTTGCCATGTCTTGAGCAGCTCACATCTTTCATCTACTTATGTGTTTGGATTCACTTACCCTTTTTTCCTTTTCTTTCTTTTTCTTGGATTGAGACTTCTTCTTTGGTCATCTCAAACCTCCGTGCCTCGAGATAAAAACCTTATTCTTCAAGCAACTCGTGCTACCTCCGATTTGAAACTTGAAATGAATTCTGAAATGACTTTCCCCATTCTCTAGGTGGGTGTTTGCTACTGACTGCAAACTTGAAATAAATTTGCTTGTTTCTCCAGGCGGGCGCCTACTGCCAATATTTGAACTTAATTTCCTTGTTTCTCCAGGTGGGGCGCCTGCTGCCAATTCTTGAATTGAATTCCTTTGTTTCTCCGGGTGAGGTCCTGCTGCCAATACTTGAAATGAATTTCCTTGTTTCTCCAAGTGGGCGCCTGCTGCCAATACTTGAATTGAATTCCCTTGTTTCTCCAGGTGGGCGCCTGCTGCCAATACTTGAAATGAATTTCCTTGTTTCTCCAGGTGGGTGCCTGCTGCCAATGCTTAAAATGAATTCCTTTGTTTCTCTAGGTGGGCGCCTGCTGCCATTACTTGAACTGAATTCTCTTATTTCTCCAGGTGGGCGCCTGCTTCAAATACTTGAAATTAATTCCCTTGTTTCTCTTGGTGGGACCCTGCTGCCAATACTTGAAATGAATTCTCTTGTTTCGCCAGGTGGGCGCCTGCTGCCGATACTTGAAATGAATTCCCTTGTTTCTCCAAGTAGGCGCATACTGCCGATACTTGAACTGATTTTTCTTTTTCTCCAGGTGGGCATCTACTGCCAAAACTTGAAATGAATTCCCTTATTTCTCTAGGTGGGCACCTGCTGCCAATACTTGAAATAAATTCCCTTGTTTCTCCAGGTGGGCGCCTGCTGCTAATACTTGAACTAAATTCCCTTATTTCTCCAGGTGGGCGCCTGCTGCCAATACTTGAACTGAATTCCTTTGTTTCTCCTGGTGGGTGCCTGCTGCCAATACTTAAACCGAATTCCCTTATTTTTCTAGGTGGGCGTCTACCCTTATAACAAAACAAACAAAACAAAGGATACTAACAGTTTGGTACCAGAAACATCTGTGAGTTTTTATCGAATCTTGTTATCAAAAGATCTGTAAGAAATCAAGAACTAAATCCCATTATCCAGGAGGGCCCTGAAAAGTAAAGTTAAATCTCATCTTAAGAGTGAAAACTTGAAAGCTAAATTCAACTTCTTAAAGGTAAAAGTTATGCGAAATCCTATTATCTAATGAAGGTCTTAAAACTAAGTCCTATTATCCAGGAGGGTCCTGAACAACCGAGAATAAACTTACCCGAGCCATGCTCTCTTCCTGCAGATCCAATAAAATTCCTTGCCCCTGAACCATGCTTTCCTCATGCAAGGTTCCTGCATATCGAACAAATTTTCTTTCCCCTTCTCAAACTGATTTATGAAATGTTGTCCCTCATTTTCCAGGTGGGTGCCTGCAATAAAAACAATCAAAATGAACAAAATTTTTCTGCCTCAATATCTACCTGCAAGTAAAAACCTTCTCAAACAGCCTTTGTGCTGACTAAATTTGGGCACGACGCTTGAAAAATTCAAGCTTCCAAGCTTTGATTTGGACATAATCTTCGTCCCTGTTTCAAATAAAGTAAACTTATGAGTTTAAATATGGTGGTTGGTTTGTGGAATTAACTTTGAGGGCAATTTCTCCTTACTTCCTATGATAACTTTGATTTCAACTCGAAAGACCTTGCTTGTTTATTGACTAACCACTATCTCCGTCACCCTTATCATAGAAAATACCTTGATCCGTTCAATCCCAATACCCTTTATCTGTTGTATTGTGCTCATAAATTGACTTATGCCGAACCTTTGTATTTAATATGAATTCCAAAGCACGTCAATTGCCAACCACTCAGTACGCATACTGTTCTTTCTCGACTTATGCCACTTTGATGTGCTAGCCAGATTCTGTTTCATGCAATTGGAAAGCTAGTAGAAATTTTTTATGTCATTTCTCACTTGTTCTGACCAAACAAATTCAGGAAGAGGAAGTAAACAAGACAAAAGGAACAGAGTAAAGGACAATGAAAAGAGATGATTCATAACAAGAAAACTACAAAGTAGAAACTTGTTAGATATGGATACCAACTCTAATGACCATGACATGCACCTTTGGATTAAGTGGCCTAATTTGTCAAGAAAGTCTAATGTTCAACTCTTGTTGTACCTCTGATTCGTGAAATTGGGCTTCCAAGCACTGATTATCCTATCTGATTCACGGTCCTTATTCGACTTGTCATGCTCGAAGAGTTTTCACCATCAAGCCTCTCTCATTTTGTTCTTTCTCTGAACTTACTATCGCCTTATGGTGCCTGTGAAGGTTTTCACGGATAAGAATCTCTCATTTTTTTCTTTTTCTTTTATTTCCTCTGATTCTGTAGATGATAAGGCCTTGACCATAGTAAAAACATCATCCACTACCGACCTAACAACAACTACGGGAGGATGTCCCTCAATATGTACCACCCTTAGCGTCTGATAACCAATCGCAACTTGCTCAAGAGTGTGAGTACAGAGAGTCTTTACCCCTCCCTCGGCCAGTGAAATAGCTGTGCCATAGGAAGTACTCAAGTTTGTGCTAGGACCTCCACCAGACCAACAAAAAGAACAAGGGTATCGTGAAGTACCGGGGTAGCAAGAAACTCCTCCGGGATATAAGCTGGTCCAACTAGCTCACCCTAATCGAAAACCTGGCCCTCTACTAGAGCTACTGGTGGTTCCATAGTGTCTCTAACTGCAACACGGGCCCTGGCTCAACCTCAACTGCGACCTCTCACAACCCTAGCCTGAGGTGCTGGTGTCTACCCTACTGCTCTTGATAAACATGTTCTCACCATCTGTGTGAGAATATAAAGAAAAAGATTCAAACTTTGGAACAATAAAGTTGCACGTTAAAGAATGAAAGAAGGGTAGTTTCCTAATATCATGTAGCTTCTCTAAAATAAGTACAGACGTCTCCATACCGAGACCTACACAACCTAGAGCTCTGATAGTAACTTGTAAAATCCCACCTCAAGGCTGTGATGGCGCCTAGCCGAACTTGCTAAGCAAACCAACTCGAAATCAATAAAAAAGGGTCCATTTTCATCACTTAACAAAGATAAATTATAATTAAAGATGGAAACAGTCTCAAAAAAATAATAATATCAGGTAGAACCCAAGCACGGCCAACATAATACGCCTCGAATACTTTGTGGCACAAATACATGAGCAAACTACAGAAATGTGATCAAGTTTTTGTACATGTCAAACTATCTGAAATACAAATAGATAAAAATAATAAAAGGGATAAGTACTCGGGAACTGCGCAGTAGATCTATGAAGTGTAGCTCATCCTAAGTCTCTATGAAATCTCTTAGCCCAATTAGAAAGCTTTGCTAGGACTCACCTTAGGATCTATACAAAAAGATGTAAAGAAGAGTACCATGAGTACACCACAATTGGTACCTAGTAAGCATCAAGTCTAACCTCGAAGAGGTAGTGGCAAGGCTAGATACTTCAGAATGCTTACCATACAAGTGTAATAACAAAATTTAACAACTTAACAATAGGTAAAATCATGAATAACAAGAGTCACATATATCAATAGTTGAAATGTATTAAGCATGCATTTTTGGGATAAAAATAACCATAACGCTGCTTAGATATCAAAGTAAAATATAACATGCTCAAATAACGGAGCCGGTTGTCCCAATTAGCATATAAGGATGTCAAGTAACAATTAACAATTAAATAAAGATCTTTAAATACGTCATTATTAAGAATATATGCTCATCCGATACAAGACCCATATGCCCCAGTACACAATCCATGTATCAACATAACCGATACATATTCTATGTATCGCCCCGTTACAAATTCCATGTAGCGACCACGCCGAAAAGGTCTAAAGTAACATGGTTTATCACCTGACTTCGGAGGGACGGATCAAAATCCAAGCGCAAGAGGGGTATAATAGCATATCTCATAAATCAATATCCAATCATGTATAATGTGTCATATTTGTGTCTTACTTGCACGCTTACCCTTCGTGCTAAAATCCTCGATCCAAGTCACGAATCCGTTATTGAAAATGTATGTACATGCTCAAGTATTATAGGAAGAATGTGCACAAGGACTTAATAAATGTCATACGGATATGTGCTCGTGAAATCTCTCTGTGATTACGGACAATTAAGCAATTTAAAATATCAATAATAAGTTCACATGCTTTCAAAATTAATCAAAACCTAGGCTTGATTACTAGCATGAATAAGAGAGCACACGTAGTCACATAAACTAAATAGATCATTAATCAAATGAGTACATAGTCAACTAAAACAAAACAAAACCCAATTTCTATCTCTAGTTATGATATAAACTCGATGAATGTATATACGCTTGCCACTATATATATACACTAGCCCAATACCTCAAGCACACAACAAGCAAGTCATCTCCTAGGGGTTTCCCTCTTAACAACGTTAACCAAGAGACTTACCTCCACCGGATAGCCTTAAAATCACCAACAGTGCGAAATCCTCAAAAATCCAACTCAAAATGGCTCGAATCTAGTTAAGTACAACCCAATATCGCCAAAAAAGATATAGAATCGAACACAAATGAGAAAGGTGAAATATTTAATCAATTGCACAAAGTAAACCGAAAAGTCTACCCAAGCTCGCCTCCCTGAACCCAACTAAAGTTACTAATCCCGATTACACATTAAAATACGAGTCCAAATATATAAGTTTCTTCCAAATATGACTCCAAATCGGGGTTCAAATCTCTATTTTTCACTTTAAAAATGTTTTACCAAAATCCCTAATTTTTCTCTTTTAGATTCACCAATCAAATGCCAAAATCAGAGGTAAAATCATGAATAATAATCAAATTGGAGTCAAGAAAACTTACCCTATCACAAAATATGATAAACTGAGCTCAAGATCCCGAAAATAATAACTTATGTCCAGTTATACACTTCGTGATCGCGAGACCAACTTCGCGATCGTGAAGGCCAAATCCTTGTTGAGCTGGTGCCTCTTCTTTGCGAATGTGAAGTCCTTAATGAAACCCCCACCACCTACAAAGCCTACATGAATGCAATCCTATCTCCGTTAATGCAGAGGTATTCCTTCCCCCCTAGAATCACTCCTTCATGAACGCATCCTCCTCACGCGATCGCGGTGCTTCAGCTCCCTCCTCTCTGTGAACGCAGGACCTTGTTCGCGAACGGGAAGAGTAAAATCCTTCTGCCTGCTCTATTTTCACCGTGATCACGAGAGTAGCTCCGTGATCGTGGAGCACTACAAAACATCATCAAACTAGCAATCCAATACCAATGGTCTGAAACCATCCGGAAACACACTCGAGGCCTCGGGACCCCATCCAGTCACACCAACAAGTTCCAATACCTTATACATACTTGTGTAAATGCTCCAAACACCACGACTAACATTAAAACCAAGAATCAACATCCCAAACACATATGAAGCTTCTCTTAAGTTCATCATATTCCCAACTTCAAACCAAATGTCTGATTCAAGCTTAATCAATCCGGATTAAGCCCAAACTTTGAAAACAAGTTCAAAATGATATAACGAACCTATTCCAGCTACCAGAATATCAAACCAAACCTGTTAAGACCAAAGTCAACTCCCGGTCAAACCTATGAACCTTCCAAACCTTCAAATTTCTACCTTTCGCCAAATAGATCCAAATCTACCTAGGAACCTCCAAGTCTAAATCCAAATCCGGATGTATGCCTAAGTCAAAAATTACCATACGAAGCTATTGCAACCATGGAAACACCATTGAGAGGTCGTTTAACAAAAGTCAAACCTTGAAAAACTTCTTACAACTTAAGCTTCCAAAATGACACTAATAATTCCAATTCTCTCCAAACCCTTCAGGAAGCCAAACCAATCAAACCCGCAAGTCATAAAGCAACACACACACATATATGAAACATCAAATAAGGGAACATGGTTAAAATACATAAAATGACTAGCCAGGTCATTACAGTACGTGTGTCTGGCATAAAGCCCCTCACTCAGCACATACCAAGTACATCACTCAGGGCCCAAAGTAACATGGGTTATCACCTGACTCCGATGGAGCGGATCCTTTCCCAAGCACATGATCAAATAAAAATTCAATAATCATAACTCAGCCAAATGGACTGCGCATGTGCCCCCTTAATATCAATACTACTCAGCCCAATAAGGGCGCATGACATATGCGTCACCTCAACATTAATATCATCACGACTCTAATATCCTAGTTCAATCATTCATCCGCTCAATTCACGATATGACAATATCTCACAGTATTAGAAATTAATATACCGTACAATTTATACCAACATGCCATAAATCCACTCAAAACTACAATGCTCAAGTAAAAACACCAACGACATGTGAGATAACAGATAAAAAGTATACAAAAATAGTGAAATAAAATGCGGATATAGTACCATGACTGAAAATTATGACTCTAATCAAGGCAAATAGATCAACACAACAAAATAGCACTAACATGTCTTGAATGTATAAACACATAGCCTAGACATGATTCCTAACATGAATAATGACCCAAGTAGTCGTACAAGTAGATAAAATAAGGTAATACGAATGCATGATAGCAAAATAAGGAACGAAATAGCCTAAGTTCTACCTGAATCATTAATAACCATAGTGTACGCAGATATACTTGTCACCACGTACGTGCATCACCCCTAGCACATAGCAGGAATCATAATCTATAGGGAAAATACACTCAAACCAAGTCTAGGCAAGATATTTACCTCAAAGCGCAAGAATCAATAATCCAAAAAGCCCTTGCCTCTCGAACTGGCCTCCGAACGGGTCAAATCTATCCCAAAACGACTCAGTAAAATCAAATACGGTGATAAAAATAGACTCCAAGTAATAAAACTTTGATATTTAGGAAATACGAAAAAGTCAACCTGGCCCACCTCCCGTTGCCAACAAAAGTCAAAAATCCCAACTATCCATTCGAATACGAGTCCAAACATACAAGTTTCATCCAAATCCGACTCCGCTTCGAGCTTCAAATCTCCATTTTTCGCTCTCCAAAATCATAGTCAATATACCTAAATACCTCCGTTTGATTTCACCAACCAAAAGTCAAAATCAATGATGGAATCATGATAATAATTAAATCCAAGTAAAAAAAAAAGGAGTTACCCAATCCAAGTGGGTGAAAATCACCTTAAGCATCTCCCCAATCCGAGTTACCAATCACAAAATATGACAAATGAGTCCAAACCCTCGAGTAAAAGTGCTCTGCCCAACGTTCTCACTTCTGCGGCCTAAATATCGCTTTTGCAACGTCGCATCTGCGAAAAAATCCTCGCAGATGCGGATCCAACTTAATACTCTAACGTATTGCTTCTGCGAGCCCGTTTCAGTGGACTAGGCACATACATGCGCAAGAGCACGCCCAAAGCTTTACTCCTGCGGACACTATTGCCGTGTGCCATTCTTTGCATCTGTGACCCCCAATCAGCATTTGTGGACTCGTACCTCCGGACCAAACCTTGTAGGTGCAAAAATACTACACCATAATTGCCAACTTCAAATGATCTGAAACTCACCTGGGGCCCCCGGGACCCTGTCCAATCATACCAAAGTGTCCCAAAACATAACACAAACTTACTCGACGTCTCAAATCGCACAAAATAACATCAAAACTACAAATTGCACCTCAATTCAAGCTTAATGAACTAATTAAAATTCCCACTTCCAAATTCATGCCAAACCACGTCTAACCAACTAGGAATAATACCAAATGTTGTACACAAGTCCCAAATGATATAACAAACCTATTTCAATTCCCAGAACAACAATTCGAACCAGACAACATCAAAGTTAACTGCCAGTCAAACCTATGAACCTTCCAAACCTTAAAATTTCCAACATGCTAAATAGAGCAAAATCAACCTAGGAACATCTAAATCCAAATCCAAATCCAAACATGACCCTAATTCTAAAATCACTATACAAACCTATTGGAACAATCAAAATATCATTCAGAGATAGTTTACACAAAAGTTAAACCTCGGTCAGTTTACACAAAAGTTAAACCTCGGTCAATTCTTATAACTTAAGCTTCCAACCATGGAACTATGTGTTCCAATACCTCCAAAAATTTCCCAAAACCAAACCAACGTCCCCACCAGTCACAAAACAACAAAGAAGCATATGGGGAGTATCAAATAGGGGAATGAGGATCAAATACACAAGACAGCTAGCCGAGTCATTACATTCTTCCCCTATTAAACAAGCGTTCATCCTCAAACAAGTTTAGAATCATACCTGGGATATAAAAATGCTAAGGATATTTGCTCTGCATGTCATGCTCAGATTCCCAAGTCGCCCCTCGACCACTCCACTGAACCTTCACCTATGCAATATTCATTGACCTCATCTTCCGAACCTACCAATCAAAAATGGCCACCAGCTCCTCCTCATAAGACATATTCTCATCCAAGTACACTAAACTAAAATCCAACATGTGCGACGGATCCTCATAACACTTTCAAAGCAGGGAAACATGAAACATCAGTTGAACTCCTAATAAGTTATGTGGCAAAGCAAGTTTGTAGGCCACCTCACCCACTCTCTCTAACACCTCGAAATGACCAATACACCAAGGGTGAGATTTTCTCTTCTTCATAAACCTCATCATGAACTTTATAGGATAAACAACTCAGAGAAGAACCTTCTCACCTTCCATGAAATCCACATCATGAACTTTCCTATCAGCATAACTCTTCTTCTTGGACTGCACTGTACGAAGCCGCTCCTGAATCAATTTTATCTTCTCCAAAGCATCACGAACCAAATCTTTTCCCAACAATCTAACCTCACCTGACTCAAAGCAACCAAACAGAGAATAGAATCGTCTCTCATAAAATGCCTCATGTGGAGCCATCTAGATGGCCACTAGTAGTTCGCAAACTCCGCTAATGAAAGAAATTGATCACACTGGCCTCCGAAATCTATGACACACACTCTCAGCATATCATCTAATATTTTAATGGTCTACTCGGACTGCCCGCCCATCTAAGGGTGAAATGTGGTACTCAATCAGCATGCATGCCCAACTCAAGCTAAATGGCTCTCTAGAAGTGTGAAGTAAACTGAGTGCATCGATTCGAGATAATAGACACATGCACACCATGCAAATGGACAATCTACCTGATGTAAATCATAGCCAACTACTCTGTGTAGGAATCCATGACTAGAATGAAATGTGCAAACTTGGTTAGCCGGTCCACAATGACCCAAACAGTTTCAAATTTCCTCAATGTTCGTGGAAAATCTACCACAAAGTCAACAGTGATGCACCCCCACTTCCACTTTGGTATTTCAATCTTCTAAAGCTAACCACCAGGTTTCTAATGCTCATTCTTGATCTGCTGACAATTCAAACACTAAGTAACATGTCCAACAATCTCTTTCTTTATTCTTCTCCATCAATAATGCTACTTCAAGTCACGATACATCTTCGTAGCACCCAAATGAATAGAACACCATGATCTATAAGGTTTCTCATGAATCAACTCTCTCAAACCATCTATATTAGGAACACAAATCTGGACCTAAAGTCACAATACACCATCCTTACCAATAGGCACTTCCTTAGCACCTCCTTGCTGCATCGTGTCCTAAGGACAAGCGAATGAGGAACATTATAGTGTTTGATCTTTAATTTGCTCAAACAAGGATAACTGAGATACAAAACAATCAAGGACTCAACTAGGCTCCATTATATCCGATCTCACGAATTTGTTGGCAAATGCTTGAAGATCTATAGCCAAAGGTCTCTCCCCAGCTAGAATAAATGCTAAACTCCCCATCCTTCCCCCTTTATACTCGAGGCATCTGCTACTGGCCTTCCCCAGAGGATAAAGAATAGTATATCATAGTCCTTCAACTGTTGTAACCACCTCCATTGCCTAAAGTTTAGATCCTTTTGCTTGAATAGATGTTAAAGGCTGCAATGATCCGTATACACCTCACAAGACATGCCACATAAGTAATGCCTCCAAATCTTGAGCGCGTGAACAATAGGTTTTAACTCCAATATACATTGGATAGTTTCTTCATAAGGCTTCAAATGGCGCAATGCGTAGGCAATCACCCTACCATCCTGTATCAACACACACCCAAATGCCAACCCGAGAAGCATTATAATAAACCGCATACGACCCCCATCCTGAAGGCAAAACCAATGCTAGAGTTGTAGTCAAGGTTGCTTTGAGCTTCTAAAAGCTCTCTTCACACTCATCAGACCACCTAAACAGTGCACCCTTCCGAGTCAACTTAGTCAATAGAGCTGCAATAGATAAGAATCCCTCTACGAAATGACGATAGTAACCAGCCAATCCCAAGAAGCTCCTGGTCACTGTAATAGTAGAAGTTCTGGGCCAACTCTGAACTGCCTTGATCTTCTTCAGGTGCACCTTGATCCCATCACTAGATACCACATGACCAAGCATTCCATCGAGTCTAATCAAACCTCGCACTTAGAGAACTTAGCATATTGCTTCTTCTCTCTCAATGTCTGGAGCACGATCCTCAAATAGTGCTCAAGATCCTCCCTACTACGAGAATGCACCAATATATCATCACTGAACACAATGACAAAATAATCTAGATAAGTCTAGAACAAATTGTTCATAAAGTGCATGAAAGTTGTTAGCCATTAGCCAACCTAAACGACATCCCCTATAATTCATAATGCCCATAACAAGTCCGTAAATCAGTCTTAGGGATGCCCGAAGCCCTAATTTTCAACTTGTGATACCTCAATCTCAAGTCAATCTTTGAGAATACCTTGGCACCCAGAAGTTGATCAAATAAGTCATCAATGCGCGGAAATAGATACTTGTTCTTGATGATTACCTTTTTCAACTGCTAATAGTCAATACACATTTTCAAAGACTCATTCTTCTCTTAACAAATAACACTGGTGCACCCTAATGTGAAATACTAGTCCTGATGAACCCCTTATCCAACAACTCTTGCAACTATTTTTTTGATTACTTCAACTCGGATAGAGGCACATGATATGGAGGAATAGAAATGGGCTTCACGCCCGGTCCCAAATCAATGCCAAAATGAATATCCCTATCGGGTGGCATGGCTGGTAGGTCTGCCAGAAACACACCCAAAAAGTCTCTTACTATTTAAACTAACTCAATAGTAGGATATCAACACTAGCATCTCTAACAAAGGCTAAATATGCCAAACTTCCCTTCTCAACCATCCGTTAATCCTTCAAGAAAGAGATCACTCTGCTAGGAGTACAACTAAGAGAACCTTTCCACTCCAACCTCAGAAACCTTAGCATCCCCAATGTCACGGTCTTAGCGTAACAATAAAAAATAACATGGTATGGATATAACCAACCCATACCCAAGATCACATCAAAATCCAGCATATCTAATAATAAGAAGTCCACCCTCATCTAAAAACCACAAATAGTGACCATACAGGAATGATAAAATTGATCGATTACAATAGAATTACCAATGTTTGTAGACACATGCACTGGAGCATCATGAGAACCACGAGGCATATCCAGACAAGAAACAAAGCATGATGACACATATGAATAAATGGAACTAGGATCAAATAATACTGAAGCATCCTTGAAACATAGAAAAACAATACTAGTAATCTCTGCATAAGAAGCAATGACCTTTGTCCTCCATGGGAAAGCATAGCATCTGGCCTGACCTCCACTAGATTGAGCTCCCCCTCTAGGACGACCACGTCCCGTATGACTTCCAACCTGCGCTAGCTGAGCGAGTAGTGTAGCAACTAGCGCGAGAAAAACAATGTGACCTCCCTGCTGCACTGGACCTCTGAGAAGATAAAGGCAATACTTCCTGACATTCCCTAACTCTCCACACTCATAGCAACCTCTAACTAAAAATGACTGTGGGGTCTAAGTTGGACCCCCTGAACTAGAATAGACATTAGAATAATCGGGTAGTAATGAACCTTGAATTGATGGAGTGCGATGAGAACTCTATGCTGGAAGTTTAATAAATGAAGACTGCATAGAAGCTCCTAGATTTGGTGGTGATGTATGATATGCTGGCCTGCTAGAATGACCTCTTCCAGATCAACCTCAGCCTCCAGATGAGGCACCACTAAAACTCCCTGAACACCGGGACCTTTTGTCCCTACCATGTATCTGCTCTCTAGTCTCAATGTGAATACGCTTAATACGACGTGCTATCTCTGCAACCTGGTGAAATGTAATCCCCGTCTCCACCTCTCCAGCCATAGCAATGAGAATAAGATAGTGGAGACCATCAACGATTATCCATAATCTCTCCTCCTCAATGAGTATAAAAATAGTAGTATGACAGAAAAACTCTGTAAACCTTATCTCAACTCAGTAACTGACATTGTACCTTGCAGAAGGTACTCAAACTGCCTCCTCAACTCCTCTCTCCTAGTGAGGGATATGAAAGGCTCCAAAAATACCCTGGAGAACTGATCCTAGGTTAAAGGAGGTGATCCTGCTGGTCGACCCATCTCATAAACCTTCCACCACCTCCTGGCTGGACCCTACATCTGGAAGGTGGCAAAATCAACTCCATTGGACTCAACTTATCCCAAATTGCATAGAATCTCATGGAAACCTTCCAAGAATACTTGTGCATCCTCTGAATGTGTACCAGTGAAGTGAGGATGATGCAACTTGGTGAACTTATCCAGTATCTTCAGCTTATCAGCTGACATTGCAGGCATATCTTCAGGCTGAACGTCAATAGTAGGCTTAACTCCCTTAACTAGTAACACTGTATGAGTCTGATAACCATTGGCCAACTACTCTGGGGCACGGGTAGCTGGAGTCTGTGCTCCATCCCTTGCCTGGGAAGTAGCTAGAATAGAAGGAAATTCCCCGACTGAGCCATACTCTCGAACAACCTAACCTCCATACCAATCCCCAAGACTTTACTATACTTTCTCATGACTCATGATATCTAAAAATCTAGTGCTCTGATACCAACTTGTCACGAACCCAAGTCCCACCAAAGCTGTGATGGCTAACACTGCTTTGTAGGCAAGCCAATATAAATATACAGAAATAAACTCTAATAACAATATGAAATAGCCTAAAAATGGAATAAGATAGATAACTGAAGCAACATAGAGATACAACTACAATACCATCCCAGAACCTAGTGTTAATGAGTAAATGAGAACTGTCTGAATAACGGTACAATATTGTCTAAAGTACACAAACAGTAATAACAAAAGTAAAAGAAGGGACTCCAAGGCCCACAGGCGGGAACACTAGTGCTACCTTGATATCACCTACAGGTACTGATGCACTCTCTATTAATCAGTTATATAAAAAATAACTAGATCTGCACATAAAATGCAGAGTGTAGTATGAGTGTAATTGACTTCATGTACTCAGTAAGTAGCAAACCTAACCTCGGATTGAAGATAGTGACGAGATTGGCAAAGTCCGCTATTTACTTTCAACAGTCAACAATGACAAGTACATAATAATAATAATAATAATAATAATAATAATAATAATAATAATAATAACAACAACAACAACAATAACAACAACAATAATAATATAGTAATAATTATAGTAATAGTTGTAGTAAGAATAATAATAATGATGGTGCTGATGATAATGATAATGATGATGACAATAATAATAATAATGATGATGATGATGGTGGTGGTGGGAAAGCATAATAATAATAATAATAATAATAATAATGGGAAAGCAACACAAGAATAACAAGTTCAACATATTTACATTAACATAAAATAGGCGTGCTTTCCAATCAAGTCAGCTAAGTCATTAATCTCAAGATATAAAGTATCTATTAGCACGAAGAAGATACGTCTATATGCTAGCCTGACTGGTATCAATACCAAAATCAATGAATTCATAGTGAAATCATCGAGGAATCTCAATCTCAGCACTGTATGGATACCTAGCATAAAGCTCCTCACTCAGCACATACCAAGTGCTTGCACTCTCAGGGCCTAAAGTAACATGGGTTATTACCTAAATCTGGAAGGACAGATCCTAGCCAAGCATATGATCGGACCAAAAGTCAATGATACCACTCAGCCTAATAAAGGGGCCCTGGCGTATGCGTCACCTCAATATCAATATCATCACGAATCTATATCCCAAGTTTGGTAATTCAACCTCTCAAATAAAAATATGCTAATATCTTACAGTATTAGAAATTAATATACCACACAAAATATACTAACGTGCCACAAATTCACTTAAACCTGCAATACTCAAGTAGGGAAATCATTTGAGATAATAGAAGACACGCGGTCTATCTTTGTATTATTTTATTATTTCGAGGGGGTCCTCCTGTTATATAAAGGAGGATCCCAATATTGTAAAGGGGATCAGATCTTTTATAATACGAGCTCTCTCTCTCTCTGTTTCTCTCTCTACTTTTTACTCTCTAGAACACTCAATACATCAAAAGCGACAAAAGACATTATTTACATTTCTAGGTCTTATTACTTTCGATTACGATTTACCTTTGATCTATTTCTTTGATTGTATTTACTTGTAAAGTATTTGTTAACTTTCGAGTCAAACAACAATGTGAAAGGTTCTTATATTACAAGTCATTTTAATTATTTACTGGTATTTTTTCATAAAAATAAAATTAATAATTAAAAAAAGACAAAAAACGTACTATATATAGCTAATTATTAAATTATATTTATAGTGTAAAAATATTTTATTATATTAACAATTTATATAAGTTAAATCTTTCAAAATATTAATGATAAATCTGAAAGTCAAAAGCAATAACATGACTCAATTTGTTAAATGTACAACGCACGGGTGTCCTATATATTAGCTCTTTGTCATTTGGCTCCTCAAATTTGATTCCTTAAAGAAACAATTTATTTGCTAATGACATTAAAAAAGGGAAAAAAACTAAAGATGAAAAGAACTTACTTATGGCATATAATCTTTTGGTATTAAGTTCTCCTGCTCCACCAATAAGGGTTGTGGTCGAGTGGTAAGCAATCCTTCTTCCTTAACCAAAAGTCTTGAATTCGAGTCCCTAGGTATATAGTCGCTTTTGTTGGGAGCGCTTACCCTTATGTGGAACTTTCCGGCGCAAATCCAAATTTAATCGGACTCCAATGCAAATACCAGACACCGAATAAAAAACCAAAAAAAAAAAAGGTTCTCCTGCACCGCAAGGTAAAAGGAATGGGAGCATTATATTTTGGGTTTACGTAACTTTGACTTTCTTGTTTAAGAAAATGACCATTCTTATCTATCATGTTAGTGTTTGTTTGGTACGAGGGATAACGGATAATTAATCTCGGGATTAAATTTGAGATGAGTTTACGATAGCCAAGCATATGATCGGACCAAAAGTCAATGATGATAACTCAGCCAAATAGCCTTCGCATGCGTTACCTCAATATCAATACCACTCAGCCTAATAAAGGGGCCCTGGCGTACACGTCACCTCAATATCAATATCATCACGAATCTATATCCCAAGTTTGGTAATTCAACCTCTCAAATAAAAATATGCTAATATCTTACAGTATTAGAAATTAATATACCACACAAAATATACTAACGTGCCACAAATCCACTTAAACCTGCAATACTCAAGTAGGGAAATCATTTGAGATAATAGATATTACGTATATAGAAATGGTGAATAACACACAGATATAATATCATCACTGAGAAGTATAAATACAATCAAGGCAAACAACTCGGCACAACATGTCTCAAAAGGATTAGCACTTAACCTAGACATGATTTCTAATATGAATAAAATCCAATTAGTCATACAAGTAGAGAAAGCACAGTAACATAAAGGCATGATAGCCAAAAAAAGAACAAAATAGCCTAAGGTTTAACAGGATCATGAATAACCACAATGTATGTCAATACGCTTGTCACCACGTACGTGCATCACCCCCAAAACATAGCAAGCATCATAATCTACAGGGTAAATACCCTCAAGCTAAGCCTAGGCAAGATACTTGCCTGAAAGCATGAGAATAAATAGTCTAGAAAGCCCTTGACTTTCGAATCAGCCTTCGAACAGGTCAAATCTAGCCAAAAATAACTCAATAACATCAAACACTGCTATATATATTGGTTCCAAGTAATAGAGCTTTGATCTTTATCAAATAGCAAAAAGTCAACCAACAATTCAACCCAGGCCTGCCTCCCGAAACCCGACATAAATCTCAAATTCCGACCGTTAATCGAATATGCTTCCAAATATACAAGTTGCATACAAATCCGACTCCGATTTGAGGTTAAAATCTCCATTTTTCACTCCCCAAAACCATAGTTAAAACCCCCGAATTTCTCCTTTAGATTTCACCAACCAAAGGTCAAAATCAATGATAGAATTATAAATAATAATCAAATCCATGTTAAAAATACTTACCCGATCCTAGGGGGTGAAACTCACCTAAACAATCGCCCCAATCCGAGATTCCAATTTCAAAATATGATAAATGAGGCCAAACCCTCGACTAAACGTGCCCTGCCAAGCGATTATTGCTTCTTTGGTCTAAATGTCGCTTCTGCAACATCACATCTGTGGAAAAATCCTCGAAGATTTGAATCTAACTTAATACCCCAACCAGTCGCTTTTATGTCCAACCTTACACTTCTGTGAACCCACTTTTGTGAAATGGGCTCGCATATGCGAGCACTGCTACCCTTAGCCATCCTTCTCATTTTCGACCTCCAATCTGAACCCTCGAACTCACATTTGCGGACCAAACCTTATGGGTGTAAAAACACCAGATTAAAACTGCCATTCCAACCTCAAATGACCCAAAAACTATCTGAAACTCACCCTAGCCCCTCGGGACCCCATCTAATCACACTAAATAGTCCTAAAATATAACACAAACCTACTTAAGGTCTCAAATCGCACAAAATAACATCAAAACCAAAAATTGCACCCCAAATCAAGTTTAATGAACTAATCAAGCTTCCAAATTCCAAACTTATGTCGAACCACGTCTAACCAACTTGAAATAACCTTTAATTTTGCACACAAGTCCCGAATGATATAAAGAACCTAATCCAACTTTCGGAATAACAATTAGAATCCAATAACATCAAATTCAACTCCCAATAAAACCTAAGAAACTTTTAAATTTCCAATTTTTGCCAAATAAAGCCAAATCAACCTAGGAACCTCCAAATCCAAATCAGGACATTTGCTGAAGTCCAAAATCACCGTACATACCTATTGGAACCATTAAAAGACAATTCTGAGGTAGTTTACATAAAAGTCAACCCTCGATCAACTCTTATAACTTAAGCTTTCAACCATGGAACTAAACGTTCAGATTCACTCCAAAATTTCCCCGAAAGCAAACCAACCATCCCCATAAGTCATAAAACAACAAAGAAGCATACAAGAAGCATAAAATAGGGGAACGAATCTCAAATATAAAAGATGACCTGCCAGGTTGTTGCACTTTTCCTTCCACCCAAATCTCATCACATCCTTTATAGGAGAAACTCTAAGAAGAAACTTCTCACCTTCTATAAATTCATAATGCGAACCTTCCTACCAGTAACACTCTTATGCCTAGACTTAGATGTGTGAAGTCTCTCCTGAATCAATTTTACCTTTTATAAAGCTTCATAGACCAAGTCGGTGCCCAATAAACTTGCCTCACTAAGCTAAAACCAACCAACCGGAGAATGACATAGACTTCCATATAATGCGTCATACGGAGCCACATCAATACTATATTGGTATCTTTTATTGTTGGAAAACTCCACTGAGGGTAGAAACTGATCCCACTGGCCTCTGAAATCAATAACATAAGCCCTCAACATATCCTCAAAATATGAATGGTCCTCTTAGACTGCCTATCTTGTCATGCCCCGGACCCGGGGAGGCGTAATCGGTACCCATTATCATACTCGACCTGAGCGTATCACTAACTATGAACTATGGAGGGGTTACCCTCATTTTAGACTGACGAGGCCATGTTTTGAATAATCTGAAAATAACGTCTATCTCATTTGAGGGGTAAACATACCCAAAAGCATAACTGTATAGGCCGACGAGGCTACCATGAATACTACAATCAACAATACTAAACTAAAGATGTATAAAGGGCTGGAAATGCCATAATACTAACATATAAAATATAAAGGACTCGTCTACAAGCTTCTAGAGATAACAGAAGTGTATCATGGTCAGGACAGGGACTCGACCTACCCATTAAGTCGGTATATACAAAATAGACTCCAAAATCTTGAGTTGGAAACTCTGGGGGAGTGGTGCTTACCAATCAGGCTGATGTTTTAATCTATGTACTAGGAAGGTCTATTCAGCTATTTATCAGAACCTGCAGGCACAACATCCCCAGCAAAAGGGACGTCATATGAAATATTGTACCGAATAGGTAAGGCGATAGAATAACTGAAAGCTAAAACTGATTTTATAATATAATAACTAAAATCATCTGGGAGTCAAAGAAGATTTAACAATTTATACTAACT
This sequence comes from Nicotiana glauca, assembly GCA_026770625.1. NCBI lineage: Eukaryota > Viridiplantae > Streptophyta > Magnoliopsida > Solanales > Solanaceae > Nicotiana > Nicotiana glauca. The sequence continues at coordinate 65,632 of MU720733.1, forward strand.
CAACTCTCTCAATATAGTAAGTAAAATAGCTATCCAACCCTTTAAGGCTCGTACGTGTAATTGCTCGACTGTAGTAGGCTCGCTCATAGGCACTTGGCCATAATAGGCTCGGTATATGTAACTGCTCGACTGTAGTAGGCTCGCTCATAGGCACTCAGCCATACTAGGCTTGGCATCTAAATCATTACTCGGCCATTCTGGGCTTGCCCATAGGTGCTCATCCACAGTTAGCTCGATATATAACTTACCATCTAATCAGAGGATTCCCAATAGGGGCCTACCCACTGATTATAGCTCGGTAGTGGTGAAAATATAGTAATACTGTATATATATATATAGACCCTCCACTCTATTGAATGAAAGAAGACAACAGTCCAACTGTGTGTATATATATAGCCTTAAAACAGTAAAACGAAACATAAAAACACTTATTTCCCTTTCAAGTGCTATCTTGTAATATTTCACTTCAACACCACATCCAACATGTAATAACCTTAAACACGATTACCAAGATGTTAAACATAACTTAGACAGTAGATAAAATTATTACCCTAAGCTTAACTTAGCTTACTATCATCCATATTCACATCACAACACCATAAAGGGGTTATTCTTCACCTTTGGCTAACTTTGATGTTGGATTATGGTGTATTTTTTTTTTTTGGAATTTATTTGTATACGTGAGAGAACTATTGCGGAGGTTTTGGAGAGTATGATGATGGAAGTATATCCAAAAATTAGAAAATTCCATCCCAAAAATAAGAAAAAAAATAGGTGAAGGTCGGCCGCCGACCAAGTAGGTCCCATAGTGACTGCCTGCGCAGTCTCACAAAAATGCAAATATCTCTCTACTCCGATGTCGTATTGATGAACGATTTAATGATTTGGAAACTTGAATCATAGATCTTCAATTTGAAGGGTGTATCACCACATAAATCAAAGTATATTAGGATAAAATCTCTATGACATTAGACATAAATTTTTTTTAATTTATGAACGTAACTTGCTGGTTTTTGTTTTACAACTCACTTGACTTGAAAACATAACATATGACTATTAAAAAATTCAAACAACTTAAAATACGAACTCTTTAGAATATTAAGCGCTCTTATTTTACCCCGAAAGTATGGGTTATAATAACTTTAATTCGTTCAGCTGCCAACCCTCACGATATTTCTGTAACACCTGTGTCAACTCATCATTATCTTTTTAAAGGTCCTTAAACTCTCTAGCTTATATTGATTCATTTGATCCAATATAAAAGTACATATTGTAAATCCGGTTGTGCTGTAATATTCCTTCTCGGCCATACCTTCACGGCAGCTACCTTTTTGGTCCTCATCCTAAATATCTGTAAATCTAAGATAGCCAGTGGAATCTTTTTATAAGATAGATCCTCTGTAATCTAAATGCCATCTACTGGGACAACTCAAGAAGGGTCTCCAATGTACTTATGTAGCATGTATAATGGACTGATTCTAATACTGGAGGCAATACAAGCTTGTATGATACTCTGCCTATGGAATGATTATGTAAAGCCCCATATATCTCGGACTAATCTTGCCCTTCTTACTGGATCTTATAGATCCTTTCGTATGCGATATATTCAGGAATACCAGCCATCTATGCCATCGTATAATTTTTATTTTGATCATCTTAGAACCAAATACAATCTTCACCTTGGCTTTTATAGTTCTCGCTTTACTTTTCTTAAGCTTAGTTATTAGCTTGGTATTTCTAACATTACTATTCAACCCTTTTGTCGCACCTTGTATTGAGATATACATATATTTCTGCTCCTCTTGAAGGGTGAGTGATTTAGGATAGGCTTGAATTTTTCAACCTCATATTCTAGTCTCCTGATTTATCCCAAGCGTAAAAATTTATCCTTGACTTTTCATCTTAGCTCACTCACATTCTTGATCTTTTAAATTGTGGTACTTCTACAAAAGCTAGCACAATTCTATTTTTAGTATAGATTGTTCTAGCACATATTATGCTTTATAATTTGCAACCATCTTTGATGTACCGACCACACGATGTTACTTCTCAGATTATGTCTTTTTATTTTGCAATATTCTAGATTACGATGCTAATGGCGTCTGTGCTCTTTACTCGAATGGTAAAAATTATGCTCCCTCACCTTCGTAATGTCTCGCAGTCCCGCAATAGTAGGGGCACATATATTTAGCATGTCATCTCCACTCCATCTTTTGTTATCTCTAAGGCTAGTACCCTTCTAATGGCTTTATCATAGAATTGTGTGGCCGTTGTACTCTCTCTCTTGTGCATCTTCTAATAAGAGTGATTCTGCAATGTTCTGTGTCACGATTTCTATAATCATCTGGGTCTAATAATCCAACTCTTAATTTACTTAGCGAATGTAACTTCCGAGCTTCCTCTTCTCTCTTAGGATTTAAGTAGGCTTGAGATGTCTTCCTATCTGTTGCTCAGGTATTAGTTATTAAATTAGCATTTCATGGATGCTATGGAACATCCATGTTACAATCTTCTAACAATTCAAGCCTTTGGCTATGATGTGGGCTCAATTCTTTCTTTTAAAAATATACGAAAGCCTATTATACCTGGAAGAATATCAACATATATCCTGCATGGATAGTACTCCAAAATCTTAAGAGTGTTCATAACGCAACTAACTCTAGGTCATAGATCGAATAATCCTTTTCGTGCCTTCTCAGTTGTCTTTAAATATAAGCAATTACTTTCTTGGTCGTTCTGCCACTTGTCGCATGAATACTTTGCTTATCTTAGTGCCCAGGCATATTGGAATTTCGTGCAACTCTATGATCTCAAATATTACTTTTAATTTTACTTCGCGTTTATTAGTCACGATAGGTGCCACTTTCTTATGGAGTGCATACAGTGTTCTAATGAGACTGTTATTACAAGATCATGTCTTCTGGAATATCAAATTAAAGTTGCTATACTTAGGTCAAAGCATTCATCCTTATTTCATTTGCTAGTCTTTCGCTGTAGTACTTAGGGGAGACCCTCTGACTTTTGTAAAGCTAGAAGCTTATTACATCGTATACCCATCAGATTTTTTGATGTTTTTACTTGCCTATAACTATCTTTAATTACTTACCTTCATGCCTTTGTGCTCGTAGGGTCACTTCTAAACTCAAATTTTGATTGCCTCCCCAGTGGCACACTCTATTATTTCCATAATACTTATACGGTACCTTTAACTACCCCAGCTTCTATTTGAATATGTCTCTAGGAATACGATCTCGTATCTGCGACACTAAATCCTCTATGCTGGGATTCACTACATTTATCTTACATGATTAATCTGGACCTCTTGTCTAATGATAACTAGGCTCTTCCTGAATTAACTACTAACTACTTGTTGGTCCATTCTCATATCTATATTTTGTGTAACCTCTATTGAGTTATGTATTTTGTCTTAACTCACCTCTCACACGGCTCCTTATGCATCAAGTATAAATTCACATTTATTTATCAATTAAAATGCTTACCGGGAGCCCTTACCATCTCTTCCCGTCATCGTGCTTGCATAACATTATAGAGATGTGACATTTCAATAGGATTTGAATAAATGCAATCTTATTACTTTTGCCTTATTACCACATTCTTCCTTTACCATTCTATATTTACCTGAATTACTTAACTTTGACTTAGTACCATATCAGACCATGTTCCCTCTTTAAGGGCATACTAACATTTAATTGCTATGAAGATTTACCTATAGATATTTTACCACTTCATATTAGGTGTCTTTTTCACATTTTCAATGACCCTTACTCGCCTTTTAGCAACCCTTCTGTGTTGGGGATAACTGAATTTCATGCGCACGAAGGTGACATCTAGTGTAATTGTCACAGTTAGTCCTTTAATCTTAACTCTACTCACAATAGTTGCTAAAAGGAAACATCTTCCTGAATGACCTTTAAAGGTTATTCTTCCATTGTCCGTTCTATTATTGTTGAAATGCGGTTTCTAAAATTCTCATGATGTTGACTATTATCGGCTTTTGTGATCCCTCGTTCATGTGTAGTTTATCTTGTTTACTAGCCCATACTGATTTCTATTACTCCTGGGGAGGGTCTAACATAGCCTTCTGGTAATCACGTTGGAGTCACTAATTCACTTCTCGAAATGAGGATTTGACTTTATGCCTTATACTCTTTTATAGTCTCAATGTTTGTCTCCTCTTGTCTTTTCTTTCACTAGACTATAGACTATGTCATCCTGTCATATTTTGATTTACAGTTATCACCCATTTACCACATCTTACAAATAACACTTTGTTTACTCTTTTCCTACTCGCCTTCTAATGTTTATGTGTATTACCTTATTCTGAAAACATCAACAAAATGATTCTTCATTTGTAACTCCCCTTGCTCCATCTCACTGGCTCTTCGGAGCGCCTAATATTCTCTCTTTACTAAGGACGACAGTCATTAAGGTAAATATTTATCCTATCTAGGATTTAGTGCCTATCTTCTAAATTTTTTGAACATTATAGTATTCATATTGACTGTACTATTCTAGAGTGCACCGCCCAGGTGTCTCACAAGGAAAACTATTATCACGTTTGTAATATCCTTCGAAAATGTCAACTAATGCTAACAATCCATCCACCATTTTGGGTTATTCTAACACAAGTTGGATCCTGATATCTCATCCTTCTCTTAAACTATATCTATTAGCTCCCATAAGGCATAACAGAGATAAGTGTGGCCAATTGTACATACCTCTATTAATGTTGAAAGTAAACTCTGAATGCTAATATTTCTCTACCTGAATTGTAAATACTTATAATCTTCACTAACTTGGTACCTCGCATCCTTCTTTACCTTGCTTATTTTACTTGTTGAAACTTATATTTTTACCTTCTAATACTCCTATGGCTTGCTATTCACGGGTTGTGTTTGATATTCCCACCTTAGGGTCTTAGGAAGGAAATATGAACATCTGGTATGCACGATATGGTAGGGCCTCAAACTGGGCCATGTCGTTAAGAACTCTCAATCTGCTTGTGACCTTAACTACTGCTATATTAGACCTCTAGCTAGCTGTAATCTTTGTAATTGAAAGCATCTTTGTATCAATAACAAATGTAAGTGCTGACTCAAACTCTTCTATTAACTCTGTAGCACGATTTGGAATTGAAAGAAGGGTAATAAACTCCTAAATTCCTTGTAGCTTTATGTTTATATAATGTGGTGCACCAGACATCTATAAAAAAGAATCCTCTAGACATATCTTATAGACTGCCTAGGATAGACCTACTCTGGTACCAAGTTTGTTACGCCCCAGACCTAGGGAGGCATAGCCCCCAGTGCCATACTCGGCCCGACCATACCATTTTGTAATTGTGAACTCTGGAGGGGTAACCCTCAACTTAGGCTGACGAGGCCCATCTGCAAGCAGACAATGCCAATCAAGGCTGAGAAAGCCATATTCCGAATCATCTGAAAATAACTTATATCTCATCTGAGGGGTAAAAATACTCAAAAGCTCATATATATAACTGTACAGACCGACGAGGTTGCCTTGAACGTCTACAACCAGCAACACCAAATTGAACATGTACACAGGGCTATCAAGGCCAAAACAATGACATACAAAATGTATCTCGTCTACAAGCCTCTAGAGATAATATAACTATATCATGGTTAGGGCAGGATTCCGACGTATGCATCAAATCAATATACATAAAATAGAGTCAAAAGTCTAGACTGGTAACTCCAGGGGAGTGAAGTTTACCAAGCAAGATGATGCTTGAATCTTTCTACTAGGAAGGTCTACCCGGCTGTTTATCAAAACCTACTGCCATGTAATGCAGCATCCCCGGCAAAAGGAACCTCGGTAAAATAATGTACCGAGTATGTAAGGCAATAGAATAACTAAAAGCTGAAGCTGAACTGATAATATAATAACTGAAAGTAACTAGGAGCCAAAGATGATCTGAAGATATGCTTACCTATTTATATTGACTCAACTTTCTCAATATAGTAAGTAAAATAAATATCCGGCCATATAAGGCTCGGTATGTGTAACATCTCAACCATAGTAGGCTTGCTTATTGGCAGTCAGCCATACTAGGCTCGGTAGTGTAACTACTCGGCCATAGTAGGATCGCTCATAGGCGCTCGACCATACTAGACTCAGTATCAGAATCATTACTCGGAGATATTGTGCATGCTCATATGCGCTCGGCTATAGTAGGGTCGATATATAAGTTACCATTTAATCGGAGGTTTCCCAATAGGGTCTTGCCCACCGATATAGCTCGGTGGTGGTGAAAATATTATAATACTGTATATATATATATAGACCTTATGCTCTCTTGAGTGAAAGAGGCCAATACTTAACTAAATATAAAGTCCCGATAAAGGAGAATACTATAACTTATGAGACAATGATAATTTACATAAATTCAAGATTATGAACTTCTCTTTATGTGTCTTCTTGAGCCAAGGGTGTTTCAGAACCGCCTCCCTACTCCTTCGGGGTAGGGGTTAGGCCTGTGTACACTCTTCCCTCCACAAACCCCACTAGTGAAATTTTACTGGGTTGTTGTTGTTGAACTTCTCTTTATGTCTCGTTATCAAACGTATTTAATTACGAGATCATTCCAAAATGAAGGAAAATTTTAGCCTTAACATAACTTTTTCTTTTACTTAACAACTCAATGTATATCTTCTCGAAGACTTCAATCTGCATTAAGATAGTAAAACTTGTAGTTAATGCCACATAAGGACTTCATGCTTTTAAGCTAGTAGGTCACTTATAGAAAATCAGACAACATTTCCCCTATAAAATTCCACTTCCATCCAATTCAAACTAGCACAAAAACAATAGGAACAACATCAACAATAATGTATCCATGATATTCCAACAAAATCAGATCAAAACCTATCTCAAAACACTTGTAAAACAATACACACGCACAAACACCTTATTCTTCACTTCCATTCTCAAGTTTTATATGTTTCTTTCATCAATTCACTTGATAAACATATAGTCGTGCATAAAAACATAAACCATATCATAGTCAAGTTATTTTCCAATATTTCCAACCATAACAATGTGTGTGTGTGTATATATGTATATAGTCTTAATACAATCCAACAACATATAACAATATCTCTTTCCCTTTGAAGTACAATCTTGTAATCTTTCACTCTAACCCTACAACCAACATGTAGTTAACCTTAAACACAATCAAAAAGATGTTAAAAACACATTAGGCATTAGATATAATTCGAACCCTAAGCTTAACATAGCTGACCATCACCTTTATTCACATCATAACACCATAGAGGGGTCATTCTTAACCTTTGGCTAATTTTGTTATTGGGTTATGGTGTATTTTTTTAGAATTTATTTGGAAACATAGAGGAACTATTTGGGAGGGTTTGGAGAGTGTGATAATGGAAAGAGGTAAAAAAAAAGAGCAAAGCTCATCCCAAAAATGAGATAAAAATAGGTGAAGGTCGGCCACTAACCAAGTGGCTCGCATAGAGACTGCCTGCGCAGTCTCGAAAAAATGTGAATATTAGTCTACTCTGATGTCGTATCGACAAACGGTTTAAAGCTTGAAAACTAGACTTTTGTATCTCAAAATTTTATGAGTGGATCACCCCGAAACACAAAGTATATTGGGATAAAATCCCAATGACATTAGACCCAAATTTTAGTTAATTTATCAACGTAACTTGCGACAACTTTTGCCGACTTTTATTTACAACTCACAAGACTTCAAAACACAACATATGACTATTAAACAATTTAAACAACTTAAACACAAAATCTTTACTATATTAAGCACCCCTAATTTTACCCCAAAAGTACGGGTAATAATAACTTTGATTCATTTGGCTGCCAACCCTCACGATACTTCTGTAACAAATGTGTTAACTTATCATTATATTTGTAAAGGTCCTTAAACTCTCTGGCTTGTATTGATTCACTTAAGACGCATTCCAATATGAAAGTACGAGTTGTAACACTATCCGTCTGAGGGTGAAATATGATTCTCAGCTTAACCTTCATGCCCAACTCATGCTAAACGACTCTCTGAAAGTGCGATACAAATTGAGTGACTCGGTCAGAGATGATTTACATAGGAATACCATGCGAGCAGACAATCTCTCTGATGTAGATCTAAGCCAACCTCTCTGGAGTGTAGGAAGTCATAACCGGAAAAAATGCACCGATTTTGTCAACTGATCCACAATGACCCAAATGGAATCAAACTTCCTCAAAGTCCCTAGAAACCCTAAAACGAATTCCATAGTAATATGCTTCTACTTCCACTTTAGTGTATCAATCTTCTGAAGCAAACCACCCAATATTTGATGCTTATACTTGACCTGCTGACAATTTAAACACCGTGAAACATGGCCAACAATGTTCTTCTTCATCCTTCTCCACCAATAATGCTGCTTCAAATCAAGATACAAATTCATAGCACCTGGATGAATATAATACCGCAAACTGTGAGCCTCCTCAATAATCAAATCCCTCATACTATCCACATTAAGAACACAAATTTGATCCTAAAGTTGCAATACACCATCATCATCAATAGTCACCTCCTCAGTGCCACCTTACTGCATCGTGTCCCTTAGGACAAACAAGTGAGGATCATTATACTGGTGAGCCTTAATGTGCTCAAACAAGAACGATTGTGAAACAACACAAGCAGGACTTCGTTAGGCTCAAAAATATCCAATCTCACTAACATATTGGCCAACGCCTGAACATCCATAGCTAAAGGCCTCTCCATAGCTGGACTAAATTCCAAACTCTATATGTGTTCTACCTTTCTACTCAAGGAATCTGCTACCACATTAGCCTTTCTCGATTGATACGGAATAGTGATATCATAATCCTTAAACAAATCCAACCATCTCTTGTGCCTCAAATTCTAGTCCATCTTTTTAGACAAATGCTGAAGACTCTGGTGAACGGTATACACCTCATAATATACGTCATATAAGTAATGCTTTCAAATCTTGAGCATGTACACAATGGGTGCTAATTCCAAATCATTAACCAGATAATTCTTCTCGCGAGGATTTAACTGGCGCAATGTATAAGTAATTACCCTAACGTCCTGAATCAACACGCACCCAGGACCAACACGCAAAGCATCACAATGGATTGTATACAACCCCGATCATGAGGGGAATACAAAAACTTGAGCTATAGTCAAAGTAGTGTTGATCTTCCAAAAGATGTCCTCACACTCATTAAACTATCTTAACGGAGCACCCTTCTGGGTCAAGTTGGTCAATGGAGCTACAATAGACGAGATCCCTCCATTAAGCAATGATAGTAACCAGCTAAACCCAGAAACTCCTGATCTACGTGGCTGTAGAAAGTCTGGGTCAACTCTGAATTACTTCATTCTTCTTCAAATCCGCCTTGATCCCATCACTAGACACCATGTGGGCAAAGAATGCTATCAAATCCAACCAGAACTCACACTTAGCGAACTTAACATAACTTCTTCTCCTCAAAATCTGAAGCACAATCCTCAGTTGTTGTTTGTGCTTCTCTTCACTATGGGAATATACCATGATAGCATCAATGAAAACAATAACAAAGGAATCTAATTAAGTCTGGAACTTACTGTTCATCAAATGTATGAAATCTACTGGGGCATTAGTCAAAACAAAAAACGTTACGAAGAAACTCATAATGCCCATAACGAGCCTGAAAGTCGTCTTAGGAATGTCTGAAGCCCTATTGATGATAACCTAATCTCAAGTTAATCTTTAAGAACACCCTAGTTCCCAGAAGCTAATCAAACAAATCATCGATAAGGGGCCGTAGATACTTGTTGTTGATGGTAACCTTGTTCAACTCCCAGTATTCAATACACATGCTCATACAATCATCCTTCTTCTTAAAAAATAACACTAATTCACCCCAATAAGAAACATTCAGCCTGATATAACCCTTATCCAAAACACCATACAACTATTCCCTTCAATTTCTTCAACTTCACTGGACCCATGAGATACAGTAGAATAGATATGGGCTAAGTGCTTGGCACCATATCAATATCAAATCAACATCCATGTTGGGTGCATAGCTGGTAGGTCTACAGGACACATATCTTGAAACTCCCTCACTATTGGAACTTAATAAATAGTACAAGCATCACCACTAATATCTCACACAAAGGCCGGGCCAAACACCCCTTCTCAACCATATATTGAGCCATCAGAAAAGAAATCGTCCTACTAGGGATCTAACCAATAGAACCCTTCCATTCTAATCTCGGCAACACGACATAGCCAATGTCACAATCTTAGCATGAAAACCAAGAATAGAATGTCCATAGATAGCCAATCCATACCCAAAACCATATTAAAGTCCACTATATTAAGCAACTCTCATAACCCCCAATGGCAACCACACAAGACCGATACACACAATTTACCATAATAGAATCACTAACAAGTGTTAATACATGAACAAGAATATCAAGCGAACTACGAGGCATATCCAAATAAGGAGAAAAATATGATGACATATTATAGTAAGTGGAACCAGGGTCAAACAATACTTAAGCATCCCTGTGGCATACTGAAACAATACATTTGATCATGGTATCTAAAGCAATTGCCTCTAGTCTGGCGAGAATACATATAATTGGGCATGTCCCACACTTGACACCTCTTACTCCAGGACGACCTTAAATAGATTGGTCTCCACCCCAGATAGCTATGCTGGTGGTGTAACTGTTGGTACTGGAACAATGGAAAGAGTGCCTTGACGCAATACACTACTTAAAAGTCTAGGGCAATTCCTCTTGAGATGACTCAAGTCTCCACACTCAAAGCAATCCCTCCTCTGGTGAGGCTGCTGGCTCTGTGACTGCCCTTAGGAACCTGAATACTCGCTCGAAAAACCCTGTATGGATAGAGCATGATATGAACCCTACATTGGCAATGCTCTGAAAGATGACTAGCCGAGGCGAGCACTGTATGAACCATTGTTGACTAAAGAGCTTAGATAAACCTATTGAGCTGACTGAGCATGCCTCAAAGTAAGGCCTCTACTTTGATGCCCCTAGCCTTCAGATAAGGCATCATCAAAACCACCTAAACTACGATCCCTCTAGGCATCCTACTCCTCTATTTCCTACCTATGAATACACTCCAAGCGATTGGCAATCTCCACATCCTGATGAAAAGTAGTACCAGTCTCGGCCTCTTGGGTAATCCCATAGCAGATACCAAAATAGAGCCCCTCAATAAACCTCCTAACCCTCTCCCTATAAGTAGGGCAAACATAGTATGATGTGCCAGCTCCATGAACCTCATCTCATATTGAGTCACGGTCACACCCTTCTAGAGTAGGTGCTCAAACTCACTACGCAACTCATCTCTATGCGGCTGTGGAATAAACTACTCCAATAAGATATGGGAGAACTAAGACCATGTGAGTGGTGTTATCCCAGCTAGCCTACTCAAGTCATAAGTCTTCCACCATTTGTAGGCTGGCCCGGTCAGCTAGAAAGTGACAAAATAAGAACCATTTTTTTCCACCAAACCCAAAAAACGTAGGATCCGGTGACACTGATCAAGAAAACCATATGCATCTTTAGTAGGCTCTCCAATAAAGCGCGGAGGGTGAAGCCTCTAAAATATCTCTAGCCTCTTCTGCTCCACAATAGTCAAAATTGGCATAATCTCAGGCTATGCTGCAATGACTGGCTGCACTGGCAGAATCCCTTCTATATGATCACCATGAGCTAGCTGCTCTGGTGTGCGTGCGGTGGGAGTCTAGGCTCCTCCCCAAGCTTGTGAGGTGTCTAGTGCAACTGGATCACACTCTCGTGATCCAAACTCGTATACACGCTCAGGATCTCAGGCAAAGTCTCATGAAGTCCATGTGGCAGTAGGACCCTTGTTACCTGAGTTGATTCTACTAAATCAACATAATCCGGAACCTTCTCATCAGTAGAAGCTACTAATGGCTCCATAGTGCTACTCTAGCGGGACCTCTAACCTCAGCGCGTGCTCTACCCCTACCTAGGCCCCGACCTCTTGTGGCCTTGGCCTAGGGTGTTGGTTCCCACTTAGTTGTACTAGAAGAATATGTTCATTCCATTTGTGTGAGAACATAAGAGCAATCAGAATAAGCAAATCTATATGATACAGAATGAAAGAAGAGAAATTTTCCTAATAGCCTTGTAACCTCTCGAAGATAAGTACAGATTTCTCCGTACTGATCCGCAAGACTCTACTAGACTTGCTTATGACTGTGATACCTAGCAACCTAGTGCTCTATTACCATCTTTTCATGACCCAAAACCACCACCGGTTGTGATGGCGCGTAATCCACTTAGTAGGTAAGCCAATCTTAAAACAAGAATGAAACATGATAACATATTACATAATAAATACGTTTTAAAGATAAATAACCATAGATAATACCAAATCATTATACAACTCACCAAAAATTGTAAGAAAGAGTCATGAGCTCTATAATAAGAATACAAGAATACAAAAAAGACTGTCTGAAATAACAACAACAACAATAGTAAGGAAGGATAGGAAGAGACGCCAATGATTGGGATCGGGGAAGCAGATCTACCTCGGTCTCAACGGCACATCAACAACTCAGCTAGGTCCAACTCATAAATCTACACAATTAAGTGCAAAGTATAGTATGAGTACAATAGAACCTATGTACCTAGTAAGTATCATGACTAACCTCGGAGAGGTAGTGGTGAGAATCACCAATGAACTCACGTGTCGAATATATACAATTCATGAAAAGATATGTACACAACAATAATACTAGAATATACACTTGAAATCAATAAGGCCAATGGTGCAATAGAGAAGATATACACTAACATCGAAACAGACTAACAATTCAGCGTATAGAGAAGATATGCACAAATAGACAAGTTAAGTTACTTGGAGACCTTCAGGTCGCCAGTTCGAGCCCCCGTAGAGCCACTGGAGGCATTACAAACCGGCCGCGTCTCCAGGGCCCCATGGAACTAACCGTGCACCCGCATTGAAATAGTGGGACCCGGTAGGTACAGCTAGTCGGGTTCGCAAAGCGATGCCCGGAAACCAGGGTTATAAAAAAAAAGTTACTCAGAGAGACATATAGGGAAGATATGTACTACCCAACATTTCATCAACTAAAGCAGCATACAGAGAAGATATGTGTAAAAAGGCATGTATACAATTTCGAAGCTAACATATAGAGGAGATATGCAATGAAAATCATGTATACATCCAAGGAGTTTCTATATAGAGAAGATATACATAACCTAACACTAATAAGTTTTCCATACCCGCATGTACGTCATCAAGGAGAAACAAGAGTGGAAGACCCTAGGGGATGAATCCTTATCTACACTCTACACACGTGCCATAACCGCATGGACAACTCATGTGCCACAATCAACTCAACCCGCATAGACAACTCAAGTATTGTCAAACCAGTCCATAACATAGAAAGCATAATAAGAATACACATATAGAGTTAATATTTATCAAATCACATACTCTCAGACTGATAAAATAGCATGATATAGTGTATGCATGTGCAAAGTGTACGACTACAACTCAGATTAGGTGGATACACCACACAACAACGAGTATCATGTTCTAATAGGAAAGCAAACCCACACATGATCTGTAGCATAATTCACAAAGTCGAATAGTCGTACAAACATATAAATCATGATAACAAGAACCACAAATATTCAGAACAAGGCATAATATAGCCTAAAGACTACCCCGAACATTGATAAAATCAGTGTACGCACATATTCTCAACCCCTTACATGCTATCCGCAACATGTAGCCAACATCAACAATTAAAGCAACTAGTCCCTCCATACAAAGCTAAGGAAGATACTTACCTCAAACGAGCAAAATCAATACTCCAAAAATGCATTTCCTCCAAATCAGCCTCAGAACGACTCAAATCTATCAAAAATAACTCAATAACAAACAAAGTCGTAGAAATCAATTCCAAACAATAAAGCTTCAATCTTTATTCAATTTCCAAAAACTCAACAAAAGTCAACCCGAGCCCATATGACCTTAACTCGAATCAAGGGGTAGATCCCAACTACCCATAAACCAACTAGTCCAATATGTGATTAGATTCAAAACCAAGTCCAAATAGACCCATAAATCCCTGAAATTTATTATCTTAAGTTGTAGACTAAATCCTAATTTTTCCTCCAAAATATCATGATTAAAGAGCATAAATCCATGGGAATTCAAGATAAATCGTCAAATCCACGTGAGAATTACTTACCCACAAAGTATTGATTAAAATCTCCCCATAAATTTCCTCTAGTCGAGCTCCAAAACTCCAAGTAATGAGAAATGAGCTAAAACACTCTAAATACAAGTATGCCCAGCAATTTCTACATTTGCAGACCACTTGATCGCTTATGCGACCTCGTATCTACGGTAAACCCCTCACATATGCAAAAACCACTTAATCAATTGAATGTTTGCTTATATGGCACACTTCCACATCTGTGGATGCGCTTCTATCCTAATCCCTCACATTTGCATCCACTGACCACCAAAGCCATCATCGCAGGCGTGCATGTACACTTCGTAGGTGTGCCTTCACACCTCTGACCCTTATCTGCAGAAGTGGAAATACTCAGGGTCTTCCAATTTCGCCAAAACGACAAGGCACTCGCACATGTGCCCTTTGCACTATGACCTAATCCAAGCAGGTGCAAAGCACCATGGGATTAGAAAATCTTAGCAACACAAATATAATCTAAAATGGTCCAAAACCACCTCGAAACACACCTGAGCCCCTCGGGCCCCCATCCAACCTTACCAATAAGTCCGAATACCTAATACAAACTTATCTAACTTCTCAAAAGACCATAAATAATAACAAAAGTACGAATATAAGATCAAATTCCAACTCTTAGCTTTCAAACTTCGCCGAACATGGCCGAATCATGCCTAAACATTCCCGTTTTCAACCTTATCAAACAAGTTTCAAACCACTAAGTGAATTTATTGCATCTACCAAAACAACAATCAGAATCAAATATCATCAATTCAACTCCCTGTCAAACTTGTAAACTCTCCAAACCTTCAAATTGCCAACTTTCAGCATATAGAGCTAAAACATCCTAGGAACCTCCCAATCTAAATCTGAACATACGCCTAAGTCCAAAATTACCATACAAACCTATTTAAACCATCAAATCACCAATCCAAGGTTATCTACTCAAAAGCCAAACCTTGGTCAATTCTTACAACTTAACTTCTAAAATCAAAACTAAATATTCTAATCATTCTCAAACCTTACTGAAACCAACCAAAACATCCTCGAAAGTCATCAAACAAAAAACATACATACCAGAAGCATCAAATAGGGGATACAGGTTCTCAAATACATAAAACGGCCGGTCGAATTGTTACATGAAGCATTATATCATGTCTAAATGACATATTTGCATAAAAAAGACTAAAACCAACACCAATATGTGAAAACTGTATTACAACCACTAGAAGTTGGAGTCAACAAGTACATGATCTCTAAGAATGTCAGAATACTGCAATCAAAAATAAATACAAAACTATCTGAAGTAAACAACAATCTTTGAAAAAAAGGTGACTTTGAGGTCTGGGGATGAACATGTTATACTACCTCAAGTTTCCGTAGCACAATAACGATGTACTTCTCAGATCTACTTGTGCTAACACATGGATCAGTACAAAAATATGTACAATTACATTATGAGTACAACCGAACCAATGTACTTAGTAAGTATCAATACTAACCTCAGGGAAGTAGTGGCTATATTGGTCAACCGATACTTACTATCATAACTTGAATATTTCATACATAAATACAAAACAAGAATCTAGCAGAAATAGCGTATAAGATGATCATGTACAATTAACAAAAACAACAACAATATGCTTTTAGTTAAGAAATAATTAAAAGTTCATATTTGTACACCGATTCTGCATATAAGGACGATATGCATCGCAGAGCATTATTATAAATGCCAAGTATATGAGTCTAAAACGTCTCTACATAAATAAGGCTCAATGTAATCAACCAAAACTCCCCAAGTGTCCAATAAACTTTCCTACACTAGCCCAATGTACAATGGGTGATCACTGACTACTGAGGGATGGATCCAAATCCGTACGATTCATAGAAAACTCACGTGTTAATAACAACAACACTCACATGGACAACTCATGTTCCATAATACTCATCATGCAAGGATAAATCATGTGCCGCAACCTCAGTCCATATGAGAGTTCTTGTATACAGATGCCACGATATAAAATCCCACCAAAGGTTGTGATGACGCCTAACCTTCTTTCTAGGCAAGCCAATATACAATTGTATATGGCCAAAAGTAGAGAGTTTGACTTTGGGGTTAATGTGACACTCCATGCCAACCTCGAGGAGCTCGAAGTAGAATTTGAAGTGTGACCCCGAGGTGCGTCACTCGAGAGAGTAGTACAAATCAATGATCATTATGGAAAGGCGGGAAAGCTCCCAAGGACACGTGGTTAAGGTTGACCAAGTCTGCAAGAATAGTACAAATCCATACTGATCCATTATACAGATATATCAATAGCATTTTCCCATCATTATTAGACATGTAGTGTGTTGGGATCCCCCCTTCCTATATAAAGGGGACCTTTGTTATTTTGTAAGGGGGACAATTATTGAATATAATAGATTCTTGCATAAATGTGCTCAACAATTACTCTATAGATTTAATGCTTGTTCATTTATTGCTCATTGATTATTCTTCATTTATTGCCCATTATTAACCGTTAATTGTTATCACCGAAGCCTTCATACCAAAAGCTACATTTACAAAAACTCTTCTGTAAACCTAGGATTAACTCTAATCCTGTTGTGGCACACAGCCTCAACTGTTGCGACAATTTCAAGTTAAATCTAACTTGAAAACTCTAAATACGTAATATATTTGCTTCTATAAAAGCTGAAAGGTATAATATAAAATCACCTACTACAATTGAACTAGAATAAAAGATAGACACTTGGAACTGGTTCTTCTATCTGGTTCAAGTAGCTTCAAGATTGCACGTTTGAATCACAAATAAATTGCTTGTGAAATTGCCATGCTATTTTGCTCTCAATTCACGTTTAACTTCTACTTATGTGCATTACCTGTAAAAGAGAACAACACTGATATTTAAGGAGGTAGTAATTTAAGATTAACTAGCATACAAATACTATTCTTCCATGGTGGAAGAGTTCTAGTTCATCTCTTACTCTAACTCTATCCTTTTCCTAAACCATGTTCTCTTTGTGTATAAGGAGTCTTTATCCTTATCCAATATGCAATCTTTCGATCATGATCAGGAGATATCACTTCTGATAAGTTAGATTTATCTCCTTCACGTGCATCTCACATGTTTGGGTTGATCACAATTGTGCTTCATAAGATGGACCTGGTCCATGTCTGAGTTCTTTTGTCAGTCTTCAAAACTTCACATTTACTTGGGCCAACAAATTCCCCCTTTTTGATGATGACAAACTCTGTGCTTTTCACTCACTTAGGCCCTATAATAAAGCTTATTCATCAATACAAAATTTAGAAAAATTCACTTATCATCAAGGACCAGGTTAATTAGGTTATAAACATCACATAAAAAGAATATGTAAAGCACAATATCAATATCTCTCTCTTCCCCCTTTTTGCATCATCGAAAAGTTGCATAAATAATGTGTGAGTCCCCGAATTTAATAAATATTCATTGCCATTGGGGCAACTGCAAGTGCAATCATGGATTAATCATCAGTAATAAGGCAAACATATTTAAACTATCATGGAAATAGTAATAGGCAACAAGAGCAAAAACAATAGATATCATTGATAGAAGATATACTGTTACCACAATCCACAAACAAAAAGCAAAAATATTCAAAACATGAGCAGAAAGAAAGATAAATCTATAATCTGGGTCACTGATGATACTCGACAGGTTCAGGAGATAAAGGATAGAATTCCTAAGGCTTGGGGGAGCTAGAGGGTTGGTTTTGGGCTTGGAGAAGATTCAGCATACTGTGAAGAATCCCATCATTCTTCTCTTTTTCCTTGGTAAGCTCAGTCCTGAGAGCATCCCTCTCAGATTCAACCTCTACTAAGAGATCCTAACTAGCTCAGCATCCTTGGCCTCACTTTCCTGAACTAGAGCCCAGACTTTACTGTTGATAGGTATCTTCTTAGATGAACCAGACTCATTTGGAATGGCATTGACTAGATATTCACAAGCAGTCAGAGTATTAATGCCAAAGTAGTCCTTGCTTATGGCCATTTCCTACTTATTCAGAGGCACCTTGCACCTATCCAGAACAGTAATTAGAATAAATCCATAGGGGGTGGCATGGGCCTTGGAGCCATTGATAACCCTGTCCAGTAACTTGATAATGAATGTAGGCCAGTTAATTTGCCTTCACTTTCAAGGCATTCCATCAGAACTAAGTCCATATAGTTAGCAACTTCTTTCCTGCCTCGGCAGTAGACACTTGTTGACAAACTCAAAGAGGACTTTGTGCTATGGCTTCCTTTCATTCTTGTGCACAAATTTGGCCTTATTCACTTCTTCAACATCACAGAATCACCTAGTGATTTCAAGGGCAGGAGTAAGGGAATCCAGACTTGGCCATCTTTGCCTAGTGTAGTCATCATATCCCTCAGCGGGGATGTTAAGAATCTCTCCCAACTTTTTTGCATCAAAATTCACTTGAACTCCTTTTACTTGGCTGGTAACTGTGCCATCTTTGACTTCTGCATTGGCCATGAATTCAATAATTTCATTCCTAGCTAGCCTTCATCCATCTTCCAGCCCTGAACAACTAGGGTATCAACAAAATGAACCATTCCTAGTTCTACCAAGTCTTTCATCAATCTTCACTTCAAAAATTTTCTTTTGCCAAACTTGGCCAGCTTGTCTTTTTCACCATCATACTCACTCTCTTCTTCACCACTCCATTCTTTAGAAACTCTAACTTGTTTGTTTTTCACTGCAGACCTTGTCCTCTTAGCCAATGAAGGTTCAGCAGCCTGAGACACAGATGAAGACTTCTTGGAAGAAGTGTTGGTCTTTTTAGGCTTGGGGGTCTGAACCTCTATTGTTGTATATTCCTCCTGATGGACCTGTTCCATCTCCTCAATATCAACAGCATCAGAGGACTCTACAACCTTATCTTTTCCTTTATCCATCCTTTTTTTCTTGCTTTCAGCCAAAGCTTTTTGAAATTCACTCTCGACCTGTTTCATTCTACTTTTTGTGGCTCTTCCATTTGGCAAGGGAATTTAGTAGTTGTTGGGGAGGAAGCCTTTAGTTTCTTGGAAGGTTTTGTAGTGCTGGAGGCTTTTGGTGTTGGAGTTCTCCTTTTCTTTGGATCATAACTGGCACCTACCTTTTTCAGAAGGTCTGCTAGGGTCTTCTCAATAGATGAACCAGGTTCATCTACATGTGAACTTAGATTAACCAACCTTTCAGCAACCTCCCCTAAACCACTTCCCCCTGACTTCTTGCCACTTTCTTCCACAGTTGCTTGTTCAACCCCACAAATAGCTGGTATCGGCAATTCAGAAGTGGGTGAAAAACCAGCCACTCCTTTCCCTTTTCCCCTCACATCACCACATACACCCTCTATCTCTTTTTATTTTTTAATTTTCTTTTTACCTACTCTTCTTTCCAATTCAGGCAGTTCCACATCCCTGATAGGCCCAACCAAAACAAACTATTTTCTAAATTTTCAGCCAAAGCAGAACTTACCATAGAAGGGGAGTTTTGAGCCTTCTCAGAGTCAGAAGACCCGGGGTCCTTCCCCTTCACTCGCAGATTTGAACAAATCGTCCGAGTTCTCATAATCTTGGGCTTGGGCAGCCTTCAATTGTGCATTTAATCTCTTTAAAAATGTAGCCATGGCTATAGTTTTTCGGTCTAGCTTTTTGACACATCTTTTCTTAGGCTTGGGGTTTGTACTAGGTGGATAAGGCGTGGATGAACTAGAAGGGGATGGTGGTGGAGGAGTCCCTAGATTATCTTGAGGCTTCGACCTTATAACTGATGGCTTGCGAGAGTTTGTGAGTTAGGCTTTTGGAGGAGAAAACAATTAAGATTGAAGAAGGAAATTTGATGTTTTGGAATAATGAGGGTGGCAGAAGGTACTAATGGGTATTTAAAGAGAAATGCTTATTTAGTGGCTAATGGTAGCTTTTAGCAGTCAACTAGAGGACTAATCAACCTGAAATTGCAGGTTGAACGAACGGTTAAGCTTCCCTAAATTTTAGGCATTTTTTGTGGTGAGAATTCTAATAGGGATGGAACTGGTTCAAAAACAAACTAATAGGATTTTTTGATATTTTGAACATAGGTAGGACTCTGCTCATGATTTAAATATTTATATTTCTAATTGTGCAGAGTATAGAAAACATACCTTGTCATTCAGATGAACCAGGTTCTTCATTTAGAATTCTCTTGATCATGCCTCAATTTACCAAAATAGCAAAAATTTTGTTAGAGACCAGTGAGTCGTATCAACATATGTCGTAGGAGTATACTATTTATAGTATGAAGCTAGGTAAAAATTAATCTAGATATTTACACAAGTTCCAAATTCCTTAACCAATTTTTTTTTTCATTTTTAAATTTTTATTTCCAATTATGCATTCTGAACTGGTCACATTAGGTGATCTTAATCATCCCTAATTCTAACATGTTCCTTTCAAAGCTTTCTCTACTCAGTGTTTTAGTAAAGATATCAACAATTTGTTTATCTATAGCACAAAATTGTATAGTAATCAATCCTTTCTCATTGTTGTCCCTTAAGAAGTGATATCTAATATCTATGTGCTTAGTCCACTTATGATGAACTGGGTTTTTTGTCATACTTATAGCACTAGTGTTATCACAAAAGATAGGGATGCAACCAACTTCAATGCCAAAATCTATCATCTGTTGTTTGATCCACAGCAGTTGAGCACAACAAGAGGCAACATCAATATATATAGCCTCAGCAGTGGATAAGGCCACTGAATTCTGCTTTTTAGTAGCTGATGATACTAGACATGAACCAAGAAAATGAGCCATACCTGAGGTGCTTTTTCTATCCACAAGAAAACCTGCATAGTCAGCATCATCATATCCTACTAGATTAAATTTACTACCTTTAGGGTACCAAAGACAAATATCAATAGTACCTTTCAAATATCTCAGTATCCTATTGACAGCAGTCAAGTGGGATTCTTTAGGATTTGCCTGAAAACGTGCACAAATCCCTACACTGAAAACTATGTCAGGTCTGCTAGCAGTCAGATACAAAAGTGAGCCAATCATACCCCTATACAACTTCTGATCAACAGATGAACCGGGTTCATCTATATCTAATTTAGTAGCTGTTGTAATGGGTGTGTCTATTTCTTTTGATTCATCCATTTTAAACTTCTTAATCAACTGTTTTACATATTTCTGCTGATGGATCATGGTTCTATTTGGGTTTTGCTTGATCAATAAACTTAAAAAAAAGTTAAGGTCACCCATCATACTCATTTCAAATTCACTCCCCATTAATTTTGCAAATTCCTTACTCAGTTTTTCAGTTGTTGCCCCAAAAATTATGTCATCAACATATATTTGTACTACTGGTAGATCCTTACCTTTATACCTCAAGAATAAAGTACTGTCAATCTTACCTTTTTTGTATCCGCGTTCAAGAAGAAATTTGAATAGACGTTCATACCATGCTCTAGGAGCCTTCTTGAGTCCATATAGGGCCTTGTCCAATTTGTATACATGATCTGGAAACTCCTTACTTTCAAACCCTGGAGGTTGTTTGACAAATACTTCTTCCTTTAAGTAGCCATTGAGAAAGGCACTCTTCATATCCATTTGGTGAAGGGTAAATTCCATGTGTGCTGCAAAGGCTTTGAGGAGTCTTATTGCCTCCAGTCTTGCTACTGGAGCAAAGCTCTCATCATAATCTATGTCCTCCTCTTGGCTATAAACTTGGACCACCAACCTTGCCTTGTTCCTTGTATGTGTTCCATCTTCATAAATCTTGTTCCTGAAGACCCATTTAGTGCCATCACTGATCTGTCCTTGGGTCTTGTGACCAGATGCCACACTTGGCTTCTTTTAAACTAATTGAGTTCATCTTGCATTGCATTCACCGAATCTGCATCCTACAAAGCTTCAGCAACATTTTTAGGTTCAATAAGAGATAAGAATGCATCCAAAGCACACAAATATCATTAATTGGGATCTGGTTTTAACTCCAGAAGTATGATCAGTAAGGATGTTCTCAATGGGATTAGAACTTTGATACTTGTAAGGTTTCACAACCAACTGATTTCTGTTTGGAGTTTTTCACATATTTTGTTGCTGAGAAACATGCTCATGGACAGGTTCCATTTGGGAGTTATATTCATTTCTTCTTTGTTTAGTTCCCCCTGTCAGGTTGCCCCGGATGGAAGAACCTGTTCCTTCTTTTGGTGCATCTTCAACTTGAGCTTTGACTTCACTCAATTCTTTTACCAGCCCAATGGCTTCATCTTCATGTTCCTCTTTCTCAGAAAGAATAAAGAACTACATGTACATTTTCTTCTACACATAAAGTTCTTTTGTTGTACACTTTATAAGCTTTTCTATGTGAAGAATATCCCAAGAATACTCCCTCATCACTTTTGGGATCAAACTTACCTAAGGAGTCCTTTCCATTATTGTGCACAAATAATTTGCATCCAAATGCCCTAAGATGGGATATATTTGGTTTTCTTCCTTTAAGTAACTCATAGAGAGTTTTCACTACAAGAGGTCTAGTCATGCACCTATTAATGATGTAACATGCAATATTTACAGCCTCTGCCCAGAAGCTATGGGGCAGTTTACTAGAAAAAAGCATAGTCCTAGACATATCTTCAAGAGTACTATTCTTTCTTTAAACTACTCCATTTTGTTGAGGAGTCCTAGGTACAGCGAAATTATGATCTATACCATGTTCATCACAAAATTCAGCAAACATAGCATTTTCAAATTCATTTCCATGATCAGATCTAATTGATGCAAGTTGTTTACCCAGTTGTTTTTGAGTTTTTCTAACAAAGGCAGTAAACATGTCAAATGCTTCATCCTTAGATGTTAAGAACAATACCCAAGTAAACCTAAAGTAATCATCAACAAGTATCATCACATATTTCTTACCACCTCAGCTCAATGTTCTTATTGGATCACATAGATCCATATGAACCAGCTCCATCGTCCTGGTCATGCTTACCATTTCCTTGATTTTAAAAGAGGATCTCACCTGCTTCCCCCTTGCACAAGCCTCACAGACTTTGTCTTCTTTGAACTTGATGTTAGGTAACCCTATCACCAGGTCCTTGGAGACTAATTTGTTGAGTTGATTTAGACTTGCATGACCAAGTCTTTTGTGCCAAAAGGAGGGGATCATTGTCTAACACACTCAAGCAAGAGAGTTTATTTTCTAAAAGAGTGGACATCTACAATGTAAATATTGTCAACTCTTTTTCCCTGCAAAATAATATTGTTTGTGGTATGATTAATCACAAAGAGATGAATGCTACCAAGTTACCTCTGTCACACAGTTATGATTGTAAGGCCCCGTGAAAACTTTTACTCAAAACTCGAAAGCTCGTAGTGCCAAATTAGGAATATGTGTTAGGAATGTGTAAATTTTGAGGTCAACTATGCGGTTAATTATGTGATCGCATAATAGATAGGCAGACCGCATAGTCATTACATAATACCCTTGAGATTTTGAAAGAGGCAGTTCTGCGGTGAATTATGCGACCCAAAATAGGTATGCGGACTGCATTTCCGTTGCATACCCAAACAGTGTCTTTAGGTTTTGGGGAGCATTTTGCGGTCCATTCTGCGGACCGCATGTCAGCTTTGCAATCTCAAATGCGATTGTAGATTTGAGTCGGGCTCCTATTTTCTAATTTTTAAAACTCGACCCCCTATTGTTATAGCAATAGCTAATTTTAAGCCTATTTTCCTGGTACTTTTAGAGTGAGAAAGAGGTTCTAAGAGAGGGGAAGTACTTTTCATCAAAAATTTTCTCCACAAATCCTTGTTAAACATTGAAGATAATCAAGTGAGGCACCTAAACCTTCATCCCAATAGATAAGACTTCATCACCTCAGCTCTTAAATTTTAGACATAGCCATAAAGGGTCATTAGTGAAGTAATTTATGGGTATAAGGATGGATTTCTTGCATGCATATAAGATCATAGAGTATTGGGAGGTTGTGAACTAAACAGAAAGCAATTAGGGTATAAAATGATTAAAAATATCTTATAAAAAGGACCTAAGACCCCAATGCACCCCCTAGTGCTTGATAATATGCTCAAACGAGCTAGAATCCTAATCTTGTCTCTAATTTTTGGTTTAATTTGTAATTCTTGTACAATAGATCGAAGTGCTAAGATTTTTTGAATTTTGTAAGGATTAAGGAAAGCCTTATTGAGGTATGTATGGCTAAAACTCCGTCTTTTAGAGATTGAGCTTCATCGGCGATTCTGTGAACATGGTAAGATTAAAGTTCAATTGTTGTATTGCTTGTTATTTTACATGAGTTGGTGTTGTAACCTTATATCTGTGAAAAAAATGTGTCTCAACATGATCAACGTGCTATCTTGATAACTTGAAAGGGGCAAAGGTATGAATTATGTATTGAAATGCTTAGACCTTAAATCGAGATTGAAACTGCATATATTTTTCCATCTATGTGAAGCCTTATCCATGCTTACAATTTAAATTGCTCTTGTGTGCACCTACTGTCCTAAATGGCAAAGCTAATATTTAAATTGGGAATAATGTAAAATGCAGCCTAGTGCCAAGAATGATGTGATAAGTTGTGGCCCCAAGTATCTATGAAATTATATACATGAAACGAAATGATTAATGAGTAGGGAACAATGCCTTGGCAAGACGGCCTAGCCAATCGGGCCGAGATCGGACTATGTTCAAGATAGTGGTGGTATTATGAATGAATTCCATAAAAAATAAGGGAAAAACAAGATTGTGATTGAAGCGTATGTCTCAAATAAGGCAACCTAGTTGATCGGGTCGAGATCAGATTCCGCTTAAGATAGCGGTGGTATTGTGAGCAATGATGAATAATGTGAATTGCCCTAAACTAAAAGCTATGGAAAAATGATGTAAAGGTTGTATGATTCTTTTATTTGGTAATGTGATGATCGTTTAAAGATTTGAGTTATACTTGTGATTTCTTATTCTTGTATGAAAGTTCTTTCTAACTAGATAGTGTTTAGTTATACATGCTAGTACTATTCCACGGTACTAACATCCTTTTTGCCGGGGGAGCTACATTTTTAATTGAATGTAGGTGGCTCCATTGCGGATAGTGCCGATCGCGCGTAGCGGAGTACCTTCTTCTCAAAGTCTTGGTGAGCCACTTTCTCCTTCAAGGGGTTATATTGCACATATTTTGTTGTGGACTTCCACTTTTGAGGTATAGCCAAAGCCTTGTTGTCGGCATTGTCATACTTGTCTTTTGCATCCATAGAGGCTTCGTAGACAGGTTGTGGGTAGTCTTGGTTAGTGGAATTAAAGTAGAAACATCGATGTTTGGCAAAGATTTACAAAACTTGTAATATTTTGATAATTATGTTTTAAGTTGTTAATGGAATACTTACTAAGTATGATTAATGGAGTTCATCTCCTATTTATTCATGAATTTGTTTGGGTAGAAGTAAACCTAACAGGCTTGCTCAATTGGGTTTACCCAGTTGAGCGCCAGTCATGCCCCTCGGTTTTCGGGGCGTGACAGTGATACACTAATTAAGCTATATTTCAAGCCATCTATCAAGTTGACATTCTCAATGGAATGTGAATTTGTCTTACCTACCTTTCCAACCCCAATGATCTCAACTTTCTTCCCATTTCCACAGGAGGCATTACCTCATTTTAGGTCCTCAAGTGAAAGGAACTGGTTCTTACTTCCAGTTATATGCTTTGAGCCGCCACTATCCATGTACCGTATTTGGCTACATCCCTCACTTGGACCTGCAAAATGAAATCAGGGGTTAGTCTTAGGAACCCAAACTAGTTTGGGTCCCTTTCTATAGGCAAATGGGTTAATTAAATTCCTTTTGGCCCATCCAGACAACCTATTTTTCTCTTGAACAAAGGTTTTGTTCTTTTGACTGGCGTTTTCCTTTGCATTACATTCACTTTTGTAATGACCAGTCTTGCCACAGTGTGTGCATAATTTCAGGAAGTATGATGTACTTTCTTTTGGGATCCCACTTAGGTGCTAGGGTCCCATGCCAAGTCCTCTCTTTTTGCTACTGTTGTGCTCTTGTAGCCAGGATAGTGCATCAGAGGACATTCCATTTGAAAGTTCTATCTAGTTCATGCTTCACCTTGCCTAAGTCTTCTTTTATGACTCTTATCTGCTCATCTTTCTTGTACAATTCATCCTTTATTTTTCCTAGATTTTCTTCTAAGGTGAGATATGTGTGATCCGCCTTCTTCTTACCTGTTCCTAGTTTGAGTTTTAAATTTTTAGACCTAAGTTCTAAGACACTGGTGTGAAGTTCAAGAACCTGGTTCTTCAACTTAGTATTTTTATTATCACTTTCACTAGCCTTATATTCCAGATTTTTGCACTTGGCTTTTAGGATCACACACTCCCTTGACAGTTGTTCCTTCTCATTATTTATGACCTCAGACTCATTAATGAAGTCTAGCAATAATTCAGATAACCTTTTTTTAGACAAAAATTTAATCTTGTCTTTGATATGAATCGCACTTACCTATTGTTCATCGTCTGAGTTTCTAATGGACATAAGTGCTTGTTCATCTCCGGCTTCATCTTCTGAATCCTCATCTGAGGTTTCTCCCCAAGCAGCAACCATATCCTTTGTTGATCCTTTATTCCTTTTGGGTAACCTGTTCCTTCTTCCTATTTCTTCGTCCAGCCCTTTTATTCTTCCATTTTCCTACTAAAGACAATTCTTGATCATGTGGTCTGTCTTACCATATTTGTAGCAGCCCTCGTTGGTCTATTTTTCAGAGCCTTTGGTTAGTTGAAGGTTGCGCCTCTTGAAGAACCATTTCCTCTCATTAGGTACTTCTTGAAATCCCTTGTGATCATAGCCATTTCATCATCTTCTAGGTCTGCACCTTCAGCTATTCTGAGAGCCAGGCTCTTTTCCTTCTTGGGTGCATCCATCTTTATGGTTTGCCTTCTCAGTTCATAGGCAATGAGATTTCCAATCATCTCATCCAACTTGAGAGTAGCAATGTTCTTTGAATCCTGAATAACCGTGATTTTGCTTTTCCAAGTTACTAGCAAGACCCTTGTCTAGATTTCTCAACATTGTCTTCTTCAAGGATAATTCTTCCAAGAGACTTAAGCTCATTTGTTAGTGTTGTGAACCTTGTGTACATCTCTTGGATGTTTTCTCCTTCCTTCATGGTGAAATTCTCATATTAAGAATATAACAGTGTTCCTCTTGATCTCTTTACTTGAGGAGTTCCTTCATGGGCCACTTGTAGAGTATCCCAGATCTCCTTAGAAGTGGTACAGCTTTGAATCCTGTTGTACTCGTCTGGACCTAGTCCACACACAAGCCATTTCTTGGCCTTGGCATTTTTTTCCCATTTCTTCATTCTTCAGCAGTACAGTCAGCTCTTGTGTTTGGCACGTCCACTCCTTCAGCATTCTTCTTTGTAGTAGCCAGGGGACCATCAGTAACTATGTCCTAGAGTTCATAGTCTTCTTCTATGATATGGTCTCTCATCTTGTTCTTCCACCAGGAATAGTACTGGCCATTAAAGAGTGGAGGCCTAGCAGTGGATTGCCCTTCACAGTTTCCTGGTGGTGCACTCATCTTGATATGTTCCTAAGGTGTTAGCCTCTTTAAGGATAACCTGCTCTGATACCAATTGATATTTTATACTTCAATACCAAACAAGAGGGGGGTGATTTGTGTGGTACCCAATTTTTGCTTAACTTGATTTTAGAAGGACTTGGTTCTTCTATGTGTTTCAGCTACTACTATTGCGGAATGATAAGTACAGAAAATAAAGAACACAAAAATTTTACGTGGAAAACACCTGGCTCAAAAGGTGAAAAAACCACGACCTACCTTCCAGTAGGATTTTCCCAAACTCTCTACTAAAATTAGTGAGCCAAAAAATGCATTTACAAAAACTCTTTTGTAAAACTAGGATTAACTCTACTCCCATTGTGGCACACAGTCTCAAATGTTGCGACAACTTCAAGTTAACTCTAACTTGAAAACTCTAAGTAGCTAATACAATTTCTTCTACAAAAGGTGAAAGGTACAATATAAAATCACCTAATATAATTGAACTAGAATAAAAGATAGACACTTGGAACTAGTTCTTCTATCTGGTTCAAGTAGCTTCAGGATTGGCATGCTTGAATCACACATAAATTGCTTGCAAAATTGCCTTGCTATTTTTCTCTCAATTCATGTTTAACTTCTGCTTATGTGCATTACCTGTAAAAGAAAACAATACTGATATTTAAGGAGTTAGTAATTTGAGATTAACTGGGATACAGATGCTACTCTTCCATAAAGGAAGAGTTCTAGTTGATCTCATACTATAACTCTATCCTTTTCTTAAATAGTTTTCTCTTTGTGTAAGGAGTATTTCTCCTTATCCAATATGCAATCTTTTCAATCATGATCAGGAGAGATCACTTATGATAATTTAGATTTATCTCCTTCACGTGCATCTCACATGTTTGGGTTGATCACAACTGTGCTTCACAAGATAGACCTGGTCCATCTCTAAGTTCTTTTGTCAATATTCAAAACTTCACATTTACTTGGGCCAACACATATCTTATTCTCTTTACTAACACTTAGCATCTACTTTCTAACAACTTTTATTGAAATAAATCAAATAATTTTAGAACTACAAAACCAAATATAACTGTTAATACCATTTTCAAGGTAAATAGTTTGGCACCCACCGTGGGGATAAAAATAATAGTGATTGTTTTGGTGATAGCTTTCTAAAAACACAAGTTATCCTTCACATTTTCTCTTGTCCAAGAATCTCTAATTTCAGGTTGAAAAAATTCTAACTCAGCAATTTCACACAAAAATAAATATATTGGTCTTCATCGAGAGAATGGTGCAGATGTCGGCATACCACTGCAAAATCCAGGGGTGGCACCAGCACAAATCCCCATCGATGTAAGCTCGTGCAACACTCTACATGTCGATGTAAGCTCTCATACCGAGGGAAGTGTGCGTGGAAAAGAAAGAGACATTAGCCTTCAAGACATTTTTTAGATGTTGTAAGAACAACAAGTGGCTATTTCTCAGCTATAAAGTCAACAAAAAACTCCAAGCATAGCAGAATCGAAAACAGCTTCTCGAGTCAAGCAGGCACCATAGAGATCGAGTAACACCGGGTCTACAGCAGACCCCGCTATCATGAAGATTATCGAGGACCTAACCAGAAGGATTGAATTAGGAGAAAAGAAGATAGAGGCTAAGGATAAAAAAGTGGAGACTTATAACTTGAGGGTCGATCAGATCCCAAGCGCACCCCCGATTCTGAAGGGTGTAGATTCAAAGAAGTTTATTGTAAGGCCCCAAATTTTTTTTTGAGTAATTTAAGATTTCATCGTGCCAAGGTAGGCCAATTATTTTATTTTGTGTGCAAATGAGGATTAATAATATGATGGATATCAATTTGATATGTTAATAAGCGTATAAGTCATATTAGAGGTGAATTGGGGTCTAAGGAGAGGCCTAAGTCTAAGCCAAGTTAAAAATTTTCATATTACACAAAAGTTATAAATGAGTGCGCACAAGACCTCACTTTGAACGATCATATCTCCAGTTATATGAAGAGTTGTGTGATTAACAACCTATCAAATTAAATCCCTTTGAGTATAGTTTCCAATGCAACAAACCATTCATCATTTGGATGTGTATATAGAAAGTGATAACCAATTTTACTGGGCAGGTATCACTAGCGCGACCATTAGCGCGAACGCGCTAGAAGTCGCGCATATTGCGAAGTATAGCGCGAACTTAGCGCGAACATTAGCGCCGACGCGCTAATAGGAGACTTTGAAATACCCCTAAAGACTGGAAATAAGAGAATTTGAGATATCT
Organism: Nicotiana glauca; assembly: GCA_026770625.1. Lineage (NCBI taxonomy): Eukaryota > Viridiplantae > Streptophyta > Magnoliopsida > Solanales > Solanaceae > Nicotiana > Nicotiana glauca. The sequence continues at coordinate 95,826 of MU720733.1, forward strand.
CTCAAGCTTAGGGCTTTCTCTACACTCCAACTCGACCAAGGCATTAAATTGCACACCTAAGGTGAGTTTTTAAGTGTGTTTTCATGGTGATTTCACTTCTCAATTACTAGTTACAACATGATTTTGGTTGGATTTCATAGGATTTCTTCAAAACCTCAAGAACATCCCAAAGTTATCTTTCAAAATTTGATCTACAAGAGGTAATCTTTTACCCTTAGACTTACATATATGGAGTTATTATGGAAATATGAGTATGAGTTAAGTGTGGTAACTCATGGGATGGTGATTGGAAGCTATAAGTGCCTAACCTAGGTTGTGTTGGTGTTGTAGAGATTGTGAGATGGGTTATTGGGTATGATTCTTGGGTGTAATAGTAATATGTATATATGCATGTACAAATTACGTTTGTGGGAAGATTGTTGATCATAAATAAGTAAAGATTGGGTTGGGGAATGAAGGAAATCTTATAAAAGTGATTTGAAATCAAGATGCTCAACTAGTGTTTAATAGTATGCTCAAATGAGCTGAAATCATGAATACCTTCCTAATTTGTATTCAATTTTGTTATGTTTCAAAGTAGATTGGGATTTCTAGAATTTCCGGAATGTCGTAGTAACTTAAGGAAATCTTAAACAAGGTATGTATGGATAAACCACCGTCTTTTAGAAATCAAGCTTCATCGATGTTTGTGTGAATATTGTATGATTAAAGTTGAATTGTTGCATCGATTGTTATTTTACATGAATTGGTGTTGTAACATTATATGCGTGAAGGATGTGTCTCAACATGATTAACGTGCTATCTTGATAACTTGAAAGGGGCAAAAGATATGAATTTTTTATTGAAATGCTAAGACCTTAAATCAAGATTGAAATTGATATTGTTAAGCCAAATTATGTGAAATCGTTTATGTATAAAGATGTTTGAAATAAATTGAATGACTTTGGGAAATAGAGTATGGCCAATGTGCCGAGAACTTGAATTGTAATTGTACTTGGTAATGCCTATGACATGAGAAAATATGAAATAGGTTATGAAATGAGCCTTGACTTCACTTTCTGTAAATGACTTCAACAATGAAGTGGCCTAAAGGCTTGTACTCAATTTATGCCCATAGATGGTTGCTCGAGATAATGATTTGCCTTATAAGTACCCCCAATATGATCCGAGTTGTTACATTCACCGATGTTTAAATTGTATATTGTCGTGATTGAAAAGCAGTATTTCAAGAATAATGGGTGTAATTGCTTGTTTATGACTTGATGTCTATTTCTATTATGGTTTGGTGTGTCCCCTCCTTTTTTTGGAAGAACCCTTATGTTTGAAGTTCCATTGATAATGAACTTGAGGTGTATGATTTCTGAGATATTGTATATGCCGAGGATTCATGGTTCCTCTCATGTGTACTTGACATCATGAATTAAATGGCTTGTTGTTGAAATTGATATTGACGTGAAATATGTGGAAATGATGTGAAATGTGGGAAATAAGAGATTGAGTTATGAAATGTGGCCTAGTGCCAAGTATGCTGTAATGATTGTGGCCCCATATGCCGATTAATTGATATGTGAACCTATAGACGGGCTATGAAATGCATAGGTGTATAATATAATATGCGGGACCTATGGATGGGCTATGAAACACATAGGTGTATAATATAATATGTGAAACCTATGGACGGGCTATGAAACGCATAGGTGTATAATATAATATGTGGGACCTATGGACGGGCTATGAAACGCATAGGTGTATAATATAATATGATGTGTGAACCCTATGGACGGGCTATGAAATGCATAGGTGTATAACATGATATGTGAACCTAATGGACGGGCTATGAAACACAACCTAAAGGTATGGAAATTATGTGAAAGCTATGTGATCCCTTTTTATTTGATAATGTTGTGATCATTTAAAGTGTTTGAGGTTTACTTGTGATTTCTTTATTCTTGTTTGATAGTTCTTTCTAATTAGATGGTGTTTAGTTATACATACTAGTGCTATTCAATGGCATTAACGTCCCTTTTGCTGGGGTCACTACATTCATGTTATGATTGTAGGTAGTTCCATAGCAGGTAGTGTTGGTCGCAGCCAGTGACACATCTTCCTTTCAGCTGATTTGGTGAGCCCCACTTTATTTCGGGGTCCTGTATGATTTTTTATCATGTACATTGTATTTAGAGGTATAGCCGGAGCCTTGTTGCTGGCATTTCCATATTATTCTTCAGTTATATTTAGAGGCTCCATAGATAGGTTGTGTGTGGTGTTTGGTATTGGAAAATGAAATTTACAATACTGGTATTTGGAAATATTTATAAAGTATGACTAATGGAGTCCATCTCTTATTTATTCATGAATTAGTTTGGGTAGAATGAAACTTAACAGGCTTGCTCAGTCGGGTTTACTCGGTTGAGCGCCAATCGCGCTCCTCGAATTTTGGGGCGTGACAAACTTGGTATCAGAGCCTAAGGTTTTAAAGTGTCCTAGGATGTCTTGGAGCCATGTCTAGTAGAGTCCTTCTTATCGGTGTGTTGTCAACCACATCTATAAGTTGGAGGCTATTTGGACATTTAGGAATTTCACCCTTCTTTGATACTCCAGATCGTGCAATATAACTCAAGATAGGGAGCTGATTTCCTCTCTAAGTCTTATTCTTAAGATTGATACTTTTTATACCATTATCCACGAATTTGAAGCATGTAATGAGGGATTGATCCCACCATTGAGTCCGGGTGGGTTGCCCAAAGACTGGTTAGGAGAATGTGTCGAGCCATGGAGGGATTGGTAGCACTGGTTGCTAAGGGGAGTACCCTTATTCCTATTAATGTCACTGCACCACCAGATTATGTGGTATATCAGTATGTTAACAATATATGTTACAGATATGAAGTCGAGGTGCATCAGTTAAGGTATTTCCCCGCCAATCAAGAGTCACCAAGTAAGTGACCCATTAGTACGTCGTTTTGAACGCCATATACTTTTCCTTATTATATACGTACACCTGTATGGGGAGCCTGCATAGATATGTTCTTAAAAAGAATCTAAATCACAAAACATTGCATTCCCCTGCTCTTTGAATGAGACGTATTATTCACAAAGTCTCCTGATCACGATTCTCTTGCTTATAGCCTCCTATGGAATTGAGCTCTATAATTATGTTCCTGAATTGAGTTATAAAACAATTGATACTTCCCACTTGCTTTTCTTAAATTCTTAACACGGGACTATTCCTGATGAATTTCTTACAGAGATGTTATATTTAAATGGACAACATCTGCTCACTTGTGCCTATACATGCACCATCATAAAATTTACCGATGTGGTGTCAAGTTCCATGCAAAGGCACCCCATTTTTCCCGAATTGCCTTATTGTTGTAACTTCCTAATGTATGCCAAATTTCAAATGTTGATGCTATTTGGGTAATGGGCAACCCTTGAAGTAAATGAAAATTTTTGTGAAACTTATGTGGCAGGTAAATGATAAATGATAGTGTAGATTGGTAATGAGTAATTGAAGCATTTTTGACGTGTTAAAGTGATTGAATTGTGTGGGGCTTAGTGAAGTAACCCAGTTTTGTGCAAGTAAATGACATTGGTTAAACCAGGTGCAATTTGTTGTATAAAGAGAATGAGCTAAGTGTAAGTTGTTTAAAGTGTATGAATATGCACAAGTTGTTGAGGTAATGAATTGTATACCAGTTGTAGGGATAATAGAAACTGTGTAATGGTACTTGGAAATATGTTTCGGGGGCTCTCTCACAGGTAGATAGGCATAATTACAAAGGAAACTCTGGCGAAATTTTCGGAAATTTATAGAGTTAGCCGAATTCGGGCCTGTTGATATATTTCATGATGTGAACAAGCTGAA
>MDKF010417785.1:0-46087 GCA_026770625.1 Nicotiana glauca
CATCAGAAGTTCTGTGAAATCAACCAATGGAACAGTATTTCATTTTTGGTTTCTATTGATTTTTGGATTGTTTTTGGTTTTTTAAGAAGGAATTCAGATCTGGAATTGAGGATATGATCTGAAATTCAAATTTCAGATCTAAACTTAGAAGATATTTTTGGGGAAATTTTCTAGGGTTCCAAAAACTTCTGATTTATGGCAGAAACTGCCTATTTATAGAGTTGAAATTTGGAGGGAAATTTGAAATCAGAAATTACCTAGTAGTCCCTTATTATTATCTTTTTATTCGACTAGATACAATCAATTATTTAAAATTGAGCTATGACCCCAATCTAGAATGTTCTAGTTACTTCTATTCTATTCCTACCCCTTTAAATTCCCTATTCTACCCTCACTTCCTTTTAGTATTCACTGATTCACCCTTTTATCACGTCCATAATACACCTACTTCCTTAATGTTATTACTGAATTTCCATTTCGTATCCCTAAAATACCCTTTAATATTTCTTGAATTTACTTAACACCCTATTGCCTTTTACCTTTCTGCCCTTGTTTAACCTTAAACTATCATCCCTGATTTAATCACAACTATTAGATTTAACAAACTAATTAAAAAAAACTAATCAAACAACTATAAACCAATTATTAATTGTCAATCAGAATTCAACGAACACGAACAATTCAAATCTTAGTCAATCATAACAAATCCAATTATCTACTGACTAATCCTTAAATTGAAATCAAACTTATTTACTAATCGGAATCAATCAAAAATTTAAACTACAATTAAAACCCTAATAGTATCAAATGTTAAGCCTAAAATACAAAATTAACAACAAGAACAGAATTCAAAAAAACAAGCACAAAAATAAAGAAAAAGATTTGAAAGAGCTTATCTTGGTTTCTTTTATTTATCAGCCTGTCTATTAGTCTTCAAGCTCGAACTCTGACCCTTGAGAACTCTCTAGGACTTATGACCCATAACATCCCCAATGATACGTTTTCTAAAAGAAAACCTTCATTAAAGATGTTAGGGTCATGAATCCATAAGAGCTAAACTGAAAGAATCTTGATCAGCAGACTAAACTTGAGGTTCGAGGGTTTTCTGGTAACTTTTGAGGCAGATGGTTAGTAGGAATGGGTAACGGACGTTATAAAGAAGCTATGGTGTGAATTTAGGGCTATTTGGATGAACTGTCATTCGCCGGCGGTGGGGTTCCGGGGAGTCAAATCTGGATATTCGAAGGGGTTGGGACTTATTTGAGGAAAAAGAAGTGGAGGGGTGTGGAGAGGGGACTGAGACGGTCTGGTGGTGTTCTTTTGGGATCGATTGACATAACTATGGTTTCCCGCCGGTAGGGTTAGGGAAAAGGTGGGGCGGCTCAGGCGGAGGAAAGGAGAATACGAAATGAATATAGGGGAGGGTGTATGTATAATTGGTATATTAAAAGGCTATGGATGATTCCTGGCCGTTGGATTACATGGATCAATGGCTCAAATCATTCGAACACCTAAACGACACCGTCTGCTTTAAATGAGATCTCATTTCCAGCCATTAGATCTTCTGGAATCAAGGGCTAAGATTAACCCCTAGGAAGCGACGTTGTTTGATTATTGTATCCATTAACCCTGTCCGTTAGATGCCTTTATTTCGATGGCCCAGATTAATTGACCTTAAACGGGGTCGTTTTGGTGTTATACTGGGCAGACCGGATATGGTCTTTTGGGCCTGGATTGGTATTATTGGTTTGGGTTGTTGATTTTGGCCCAATTGTTTTCTTTCCCCTTTCTTTTGTATTTTCTCATTTTGTATTTTACCAATATTTTCCTTGTATTTTTTATTGTACTTTTGGTATTATTATTTTCTGTATTTTTATTTCTTTTGTATTTTCTGTATTTTTTCTATTTTGTATTTTTCTTTTCCTTTTGGATTTTTCTTATTTATATTTCTAAACTTCGAAATTAAACTAACACTAGTTCTAAATATTTATTTAATAGCTATTTTACCCTAAAATGTTATTTTTTTTTATTTTCTTTAATTTGTTCCCAAAACGAATTGATACTAAAATTATGAAATTAAATCCTAATGCATATACCTATTTTTGTATTTTTATATTTATTCTTTAGTATGAATTAAAATGCAATAAATTAACACCAGTTTCAACAAAAATCCACAAAAAATGGTAAAATAGTAAGAAATTATTTATTTGGATCTTTTGGAATAAAATTGCTTAGGGCAAAAATCACGTGCTCACATTCACTCATAGCAGTCTGGTCCTCAGGGAAAATGCATCCCAACTAGAACCAAAGCTGTTGAAGTTTCAGGAAGAACTTGATCAAGTCCGAAATTTGGCAAGTCTGTCATTTTCCCTCACCACTCCAGAGGTTACTTTCCCAAATACTCAGAATCCTGTACCTCCGCAAACCATCCCAAAGCAACAAAACCATACCGCTCCTCACCACCACTGCAATACCTGCCATACCTCAAATATTACCCCACTCCTCATCCCAGAACTCCAGAACTCCACAAATGACCACTGCCACACCCAACACAATACCACCATCTACATGGAGACCGTGCCAAACTCCACCTAGCCCATCTCAAGCACACCCGAGTCCAATGATAAATACTTCCTTATCAGAAATCTAGCCGAAGAGCTTAAAAAGTTGACTAGTAGAATTCAAGACGTTGAACGTAGTAAGGGAATTGAGGGGCTAAACTATGAAGATCTTTGCATACAACCCGATGTCGAACTGCCCGAGCGGTACAAACCTCCCAAGTTTGAGATGTTTGATGGTACAGGGGATCCCATGTTCCGCTCGAGAACATACTGTGACAAGCTGGTCGGAGTGGGAAGAGATGAGAAAATCCGCATGAAGCTTTTCATGAGGAGCTTGAAGGGAGATGCCTTATCTTGGTACATAAGCCAAGATCCAAAGAAGTGGTCAAAATGGGTAAGCATGGCGTCCCATTTTATGGACAGATTCAGGTTCAACACGGAGAATGCACCGGATGTGTTCTATATTCAAAACTTGAAGAAGAAACCCACAGAGACCTTCCGTGAATATGATACTCGATGGAGATCAGAAGCTGCTAAGGTTAGGTCTGCTTTGGAAGAAGAGGAAATGAACAAATTCTTCATTCGGGACCAAGACCCATAGTATTATGATAGGCTAATGATGATCGAGAATCATAAATTTTCTAACATCATTAAATTAGGAGAAAGGATCGAGGAAGGCATCAAGAGTGGTATGGTTACGAACTTTGAAGCCTTGCAAGCTACCAATAAGACTATACAGTTAGGTGGTACGTCCAAGAAAAGGGAAGTAGGTGCTGTAATGGTCACACGGAGGACCAAATCCCCTACCAAATACCAAACGTACCTAATGCCTCCACTCACATATCAGCCTACCCCAAATTAGCAAGCACCCTCACCCTCTTACCATACTCCACCACCCACTTATTAGTCATCTCCACCTCCCGTATATCAGCCCACTTCACCCAAATACTCCCAACCAACACATGTTTACCAAGCCTACAACACCCAACCATCCCACTATCAATCACCTCCCCCACGTCAAAACTTCCCTAGACCTTGACCAAATTTCGACCGCAGACCTCCCAAACAGTATACCGCCATTGCTAAACAAATTGACCAGCTATATGAAAGGCTCAAAGCTGCTGGTTATGTCACCCCTATCCCTGCCATAACCCCCAAAAACCCTTCTCAGTGGGTCAATCCAAATAAATCCCGTGCATATCATTCCGCCATGAAAGGACATACCATTAATAAATGCCATTCTTTGAAGGATAAGATCCAAACTTTGATTGATAACAAGATCATTGTAGCAAAGGAGCCTGCTCAGAATATCTACAGTAACCCTTTGCTAGACCATAAGGGCGAAGGTGTTCACATGATCGAGATAGAGGATGACTGGGACCCCAAAGGATCAATCGATTTAATCACAGAAGGCGACGGTCCAAAGAAGCCAGTAGTCACCCTTAATCCGATTGTGGTCTAGATTCAGCCTTCGGGGAACACCAAGGTAAACATGTCCATGCCACTTATGTTTGAAGCACCATCCTCTACAAAGATGCCAACGCCAATTGAGGTTGAGTTTATATCACCAGCAAACACACCTACACCCTTTAAAGTTGCAGATTTACCGCCTAAGGGGCCTGCTCCGTTCGGAGTAAAGATAGAGGCGCCAATTCCAGTGGCAACGTCAGCAGTAACACCATTCCACACTAATGCCATACCTTGGGACTACACAGCCGAGGCCAGAAGAAAGGGAAAGGTCAAGTTCGGGAAAGCCGTTGCGGCATAGGGTATGACAAGAACCGGCAGGGTTTATACCCCGGAACATCTAGCTGAGTTAAGCAAGCAGGCCTCTAGTTGGCCAACCATCACTGAAACTGGACCCGACGATCTTTGGAGAAAGATACAAGCTAAAGAATACTCAGTCATTGATCAGTTAAACAAAACACCGGCATAAATTTCTATCCTTGCTTTGCTATAAAGTTTCTATGCACACAAGAATGCCTTGTTAAGAGTGCTGAGTGAGGCATATGTACCAAGTAACATCACTGTGGAGAGATGGCCAATATGGTAGGGCAGGTATTGGAAAGTCACAAGATCACTTTTCACGAAGATGAGCTTCCGCCAGAGGGGTTGAGTCACAACAAGGCATTGTACATCAACGTGCAATGCGAAGATTATTTTATCACCAGAATCCTGATTGACGGAGGATCCAGCCTCAAATTTTGTTCGTTGGTGACACTAAGGACATTAGGAAAGGGGTTGCATGATATCAAGGACGGGGCCATCAATGTCAAAGCTTTCGACGGATCCCAAAGGTCTACTATTGGGGAAATTAGCTTGTGTTTGCAAATGGGGCCCACTTGGTTTGATGTTGATTTTCAAGTGATAGATGTGCTGGCATCTTACAATCTATTATTGGGATGATCATGGATTCATGTCGCTGGGGCCGTAGCGTCAACACTACATCAGGCAGTGAAGTTTAGGTGAAATCACCAAGAGGTGATCATTCACAGTGATAGTAGCAATCCCATATACAGTCGCCAGACCATTCCAGCAATTGGAGGAAGAAGAAGTATAGGCGGGGAAACTGATCGCTTCTAACTACCCGCTACTAAAGAGTAGGAGAAGAGGGCCGCAATAGCTTTTACCCGATATGAGGGTTGGGATCGAATCCTCAGGGAGCTAGAAGGGAATTCATGTATCTACTTAGGATAGAGTTGCGCGTGTGTTCTTAGATGATCTTCTTTTCATTTTGGGGTTTTCAATTATAAACTATTATTATCAAACTACTAAATTGAAACTAAATTAAGCTACAAGATGATTGCTAAAGTTGTATCTAATGGGAAGAAAGGCACTAGGGTCGTGACACTACCTAGGTGGCTAATTGACGGGTAGATGTTACTAAGGTTCGATTGACATATTTGGGGCTTATGTTATAACTATTGCACAATTTTACCCACTCTCACACCTATCAGTAGAGAGAGTGATTTTGCCCAATTAACTCTCTCGAGGCTAAATGGGTAGGCAAATTAGGACAAGAAACTATGGTTCACGTAGGGTGATTACTCTCTCGAGGTTTAACTAGTTAATTGGGACTATCATTTCTCATGAGTTCATCCCAATTCTTTATTGGGTCAATTTTGGGGTCATAGACTCGATTTCTCAAGAAACGTTAAATGCACAAAGCTTGAATCAATGTTTGCAACCACCAATTTTAAATTAAAACATAAAATCAACCCAAATAGCAAACACCCATAGTCAATCTAACCCTAGATGGCAACATCCATCAATTACCCACAATAGGGTTAAACCAAAACCCTAGCTAATAGGTTTAGCTACTCATGCTTGGACAAGAAAATGAAGAAATTGATGAAGAACAAGACATAATAACTAAATACTAAATTAAATTTCAAGAATCTATCGTCAGATTGAAGTTAAAATGCCAAAAATGGCTACAAAAGTTGTTCTCACAAACGCAGCACTATTCTGAAATTAACAGATGACCTAAAAATGGTAAAATATTCTATTTATACTAAGCTGGAAAAATTGGACAAAAATACCCCTGTGGGGTCAGTGTGGGCCGCACTAATTGGACCGAGCCGCACTAGGCTCCTTGACTTCAACTTTGGCTTCTATGAACTTGGACTCCTCGGACAACGTAGAATGGACCGCGACCGCAGAGGGACTTGGCACGGTCCGCACAATAATGATCGCGGACCACATGGCATTGTTTTGGCAAAATTATAGCTCTATGAATCTCTTGACCGCGGACCGCACAAAAGAGTAGTGCAGCCGCGGAGCCTTGATTGCGGACCGCGAGATATGTACCGTGACCGCATTGCCCTTGAGCCCAGTTTGCTAACTCTCTAAATCTCCTAGTGCGGCCGCATACCACTTTGCGCGGTCCGCACTAGGCTTCCTTCCCTTAGATTTCTTTGTCTTTGATACTTGAGCAGGTTTCACTCCTTTTTGAGATGATCTTCGATATTTGTCACTTTGTCGATCAAACCTGCAAACAAGCACAACCTGTGAGCCTTTTGGGACTATTTTGTACAAATATATGATCGAAGCATAGGCAAGTAAGGGCATAAAACATGTTAAAATCCTAACTTATCAACTCCCCCAAACTTAAACCTTTGATTGTCCTCAAGAAAACAAAATAAGACCCACCCCTTAAGGGAAAATCCAAGTAATTCTAGCTGACCTAAAGTAACTTCAACAAGCATCAATTGGGACTAACAATTTCCCTCAATACAAATGGATCATTAACAACATTTAAACCTTGAAAACTATGGATCAATTGTGACACACGAGCATAAAGAATTGACTCATTACATCAAAGAACTCTCCCAATTACTTTAGTCACCATGGAACCCAAACTCACCTTTTGGAATATAAGCACACAAACTAAGGTTAATAGGAGTTCACTCGTCTCTCTCAAGGAAAGGTCACAAGTCCGGCTCTAAGTACCATATGCTTGACCTTCATGTAAGTATCCACTAATGCGAGCGTCTTCCAACTCAATATCATATAGGGCTTTTGTGGAGTCAATGCGAAGGATTTTGGTTGAGGGTAGGAAACGTTGTTCGTCTATATGGGTTCCATCTTCCCTTAAGCACTTCTTTTGATTTATTTTAGCACAATTTTCTTGACTCTTTTGAGTATTTCACTTCCTTTCTGGGGGTTAGAGAGATACACTGTCACTTTTTCTTATGCAATTCAAAATATTTCTACTTTTTCCACACCTTTTTCACTTTTGTTTTCCTTGAATCCCTTTTTATTCTTGTTCACATTGGGCTTTCTTTTTGTCTTTTTCTTTTCTTTCTTTTTCATTGCCTTCCTTTTCTTTTGCTTTTGTACCTTTTACCGCTTTGTTTCCTTTCTTGTCTCTCCCCCCCAAACTTAGACTTTGCCATTACTCAAGGGAAGATTAGGGTGCCAAGAGAGGGTAGAATTTAGAACGGGTATAGGCTTGTAGCATTGGTTCTTGAAGAAAAAGGTTTAAGGCTCAAAGGGGTTAGCTAGGGATTATTTCATTGGTAGGCTATGGAATTGTTCAACTTATCATTTGGATCAAGGATAGCCTATAATCACTTCTCAAGTCGAATTTCACTCAAAATTTTGCCTCAACAAACATTTAGGGAAAGTTCTAGACCATTGGCTTGGGACTTGGACTCCAAAATTTATTTCTCACCATACACACTCAAGGATTTCTAAAGACACAGAATCGAGAGCTCACAACAACCTTAGATACGACTGATCCCACAATAGTCCCTAAAGACCACATGATGTTTGTTTGGTCAACACAAGAGTCTCAAGGTCACTACTTTTACCATCCTAAACACAACCACTTATCTTTGACCATGGGATCAAAGAAAAATGTGTTAGGCCCAAGTGAAGCTATGCTTGAGGTACCCTTAACTAAAAACTACTAAAAACAAAAGAAAAATCAAAAACGGACTCAAACCCTTAAGAAGGTTGTCACGCCATCCAACATCGGAAAGTGTCACCCGATTCACACAATACTCCACCCTTGGAAACAACCGTAGGACTAAGAAAACCAAGGGCTTATTGAAAGCGCCAAAAATGAAACAAAAAGGCTGCGAGCCTATCTACTAAACTAAAAATGAAAAAAATGAAACAATTTGTACGAAAATAGAAAATAGAATGAATATTTACAATAGGGGATTAGAATATACAACAGGGGATGAATATATAAAAAATGTAACTTTATATACATACCAAAGAGAAGATAAAAAGTAAGATAATAGTAACTAAATGTATAGTTATATACAGACTAAATAGAAAATCAACAGAAACATAAACTAAGTCAGCTAATATATAAAATCATCGAATAAAAAGTAGGGTGCACCCCCACAAATAAAAGTTGGCATTGTCCCTAATACCAACTAAACAAATAAGCATCAAAAATCAAGATTAAAGGATATAGGAGCTCCCTAGGCCTCGTCTGTATGCATAGGAACATGAGTGGTCCACGGGTCCTCTGTATGCACGGGAACCTCAGACTGGTTCCTGGTATCCTGCTGCTCAACTGTTGAGACTGGGGCCTGGACCTGGATAGGCTGTGACTTAGGTACATCCTGTGGCTGACTAGAGGAAGACTCTGGTGGGTCCGCCAACTGGATGATGGCATCATCTGCTCTCGGGATAGTCCTCTTCCTCTTAAGGGGCCTCTGTGACAGCTCCTGAACTGTGAATGCTGATGGGATTGCTGTTGGAGCAGCTGCTGGGACTATTGGGTCCTCAAATAGTAAATCCAAAGGCAGCTGATCTACCTTCAGTCTCTCTACATCTGCCCTGAGCTCTTTCACGGACTCCCTGGAAGCCCGTGTCTTGCGCAACTTCTTGTGCTCCTTGGCAAGCTCTTTGAGAGTCTTGCCATGAGAAGCCACTGCCTTCACAAACTCGGCCTGGGTGCTGAGGATCTTCTCCTGGTTATCAAGCAACTTCTTCAAAGCATCCTCTATAGACTATGGAACCTGGAATGGCTGAGCTACAATGGTAGAGGTTAAAGTGGACAACCTGGATGAAGCAGTAAAGATCCAGTTGTTCATGCTCTGAAGTGTCTGGTGTACTCTGTGGGTAGTGATAGGATGGGCCCGGGAAGATGGAATCTCCGGGTCAGCTGTGGTGGACGGGCCTGGAGGCACATCAGCAGAGGTGGAAGGTCCGATAGGCTTGGCAGCAAGTGTGGAGACAGGCTCAGTGGAGGCCTTTACCTCAACTGGCTGTTCAGACTGGCCAGTTGGGGCAGAAGTAGGAGGCTTGTAGTTCTTGTCCTTCGGGTTGTCTGGTCCCCACAAACTGTACCAAGAGTAAGGAGCCACAGGTTTGGCTTTGACATCATATCTCTTATTCTCCACCTCCAGGTCCCGGAAATACATAGTGAGGGTGTTGGGAAAAGGATAGTTCCGGTCATGCTCAAGCCTTACTGCAGAAATGATGCGGGACATAACATTGCCCATATTGATATGATATCCCGCCGTGATAGATGCAACACCAGCATCCCGGACAAATGGAATAGTCTGATCATGGTTGTGGGGTCCAGTCGATTGCACACAAAAGTTAACCACCCCCTAGTCTCAAAGTTGAAGGTCTTCCCAAATATTTTGGTCCCCGCTTGCAACCACTCTAGAATATTACCTGGGACTGCCAAGTAATGGGCTAACCATGGATGGACTCCCTCGCCCATCTCTAACATGGCCAGATAGAGAGACTCATCTTCTTCCCTGAACCCAAACACTCATTCACAGATTTCCCGTCAAACAGCACCTTTTATTTCTATCCTTGGTCACCTTAGTAACCTTGACGATGTGGGCCACATTCCAATATAATTCCCTGACCATGTTCTCATTTGCATCAATACACTTCTCCATGAAAAACTCCCATCCCACTCTAGTTCCAAATTCCCTCTGGACATTAGGGTTGTGGGGTAAGAGGTCATTATCAATGAAGCTCCTCTCTGGTATCAAGTGCCTCACTGGCCACCACTCCCTAAACTTGTGATAGGCAACTTGGCTCATAAACCTGTCTTTCCACACCTCAGGTCTTCTAGTTCAGGCAATGCCTCCAACCTGAGGCTCACCCCGTTCACCACCTTGTACCTCCTCCTCATCTCCGCCTGTACTCTCTCCAGATAATGAAGCTATGGGAGAGGTGGAGTCATCCCCATTACCTACTACTGACTCCTTAGAAGAATCAGAGACTACACCGGCCTCTTGATAGTAGGTGATGATGGAGGGGTATCAGTAAGTTGGAAGTGGGTGGTGATGTGAGTTGGGATTCATTCTGAGGAGATGTCCTGGGATGGCATATACTCACTCCCAGAAGAATGGGAGGCAGCTTTATCTACATTTTTTATCAACTTCCGGGTCTTTTTGATATTTTCCCGAGCTTGGGGAGTGAGTTTTACCACTCTCTTTACTTTGCCCCCTCAGGAGGAACCACCTCTCCTAGGTTGTTGTGATCCCTTGCCACCTTGTTGTTTAACCATTATCTGCAGACACACGCATCTAACATTGTTAGTCTAAGTACATGCAGTGAAATAGGTGAATAAAATGAATTGCAGACAACAGAGGTATTGGTGCAGAAACAGTTGCAGAACATAGAATCGCGGCCCGCACAAAAGAGAGTGTGGCCACACAGGGGGCACCGCAGACCGCGCAAAAGCGACAGCGGTCCGTGTTGGGTTAAAGTCCCAAAAATCATCTCTCTGAATCTCCCCAGCACGGACCACACAAAGTGGGATCGCGGCCGCGGTGGGCTAGCGCGGACTGCATAAAGTGCAATGCGATTGCGCTGGACAATGGTTCACTTCCAGTCCTTAGGGCACCGCGGTCCGCGCAAAAGCGACCACGGGCCGCGGAGAGTGTTTCTCTTAAGCACTGAATTAGGGTTTGTAAATTTGTTCAATGTTTCCACCTAACTTGTCCCTATTCATTTGCCCAACCATTATGAATGCCCAAAACACACAAGCCCATCATTTAAATTACCCTACACTAACAATTAAATGAAAAAGAAGAATATACTAGAAGAAAAAGAAGCTAAAAATTATTGGGCAAGGAAATAAATTGAAAATATAAAATTAATCAATGAAATATGCTTGAAATGTTACCAAATTATGAAGATTGTATGCAAGTATTCAATGCTAGCAAATATTACGAGCCAATGCGAGTGAACAATACTTTTTTAGGAGTTTGAGTGATTAGGGTTCGAAAAAGGGTAAAAGGAGACCCTTGAGGTCTATTTATAGACAAATAGTGGGACCCATCCTCACCTACCACCGCGGCTGCACAAAATGGACCGCGGACCGTGCTAGGATTCATCACTTAAAGTTTGAGAAGGCAACCTCCGCGGACCGCACAAAAGTGACCGCGGTCCGCACAAAATGCAATGTGGCCACGGTGGAAAACTTCAGAGAGCCAACATATCTTGCTTACACCAGTGCGGACCACACAAAATGGACATGCGGCCGCACTGGAAACTTCAGAGACTTGACATTTCTGCACTTATGAACTGCACTGCATCAACTCAATCCCTGCAACATCTCACAACCAATTAGATAAAAAATCAATCCTAACTACCATGGAAATCGAAGAAAATAAAAAGAAAAACACAAGGGTTGCCTCCCAAGAAGCGCCTGATTTAACGTCGCGGCATGATGCGGGTTACCATCACATCATTTGAAATAAACCACATCCACCATGTGGCTATCATCAATCTTCCCAAGATAATGCTTGACACGGTGCCCATTCACTCTAAAGACTTCACCACTTTTGTTCTTTAAATCTAGAGCACCAAATAGGGTAACGCATACAACTTCAAATGGCCCACTCCACTTTGATTTCAGCTTTTCGGGAAACAACCTTAGACGAGAGTTGAACAAGAGGACCAAATGACCAACCTTGAACTCCTTTCCACGAGCATGTTTGTCATGTAAGTACTTCAGCTTGTCCTTATACAAGGACAAACTAGAGTATGCATGTAATCGGAATTCATCAAGTTCATTTAGTTGTTCAACACGAAGATTGGCCGCAACATCCCATTCAAGATTAAGCTTCCTCAAGGTCCACATAGCCTTATGCTCCAATTCCACAGGTAGGTGACATGCTTTCCCAAATACCAACTGGTACGGATACATACAAATTGGAGTCTTGTACGGGGTCCAGTAGGCCCATAGAGCATCATCTAACTTTTTGGACCAATCGGTCCAATTTGCAGTGATAGTTTTGGACAAAATGCTCTTGATTTCTCTATTTGATACTTCAACCTGGCCACTTGATTGCGGATGGTAAGGTGTAGAGACTTTATGGTTGACACCATACTTAGAGAGCAAGGTATCAAAATCCCTATTACAAAAGTGCGAACCACCATCACTAATGATTTCCCGGGGTGTACCAAACCTTGTGAAAATATTCTTTTTAAGAAATGCCACCACGCTCCTAGCTTCATTGTTGGGCAAGGCCACGGCCTCACCCCATTTTGACACATAATCCACTGCCACTAGAATGTAAGTGTTCCCACATCAGCTAACAAAAGTACCCATAATGTCAATACCCCAAACATCAAAGATATCAACATCAACAATTGTGTTAAGAGGCATTTCGTATTTCTTGGAAATCCCTCCCGCTCTTTGACATTGATCACATCTCTTAACCGAATCACTAGTATCCTTAAATAAAGTCATCCAATAGAAACCGCAAAACAAAACCTTCGAAGCCGTCCTCACCCTTTCATGATGGCCACCATAGGGGGAGGAGTGACAAGCCTCCAAAATGCTTAATTTTTCACCTTCCGGGACACACCTTCTAATCATACCATCCGTGCAGATTTTAAACAAGTACGGCTCATCCCAATAAAAATCCAAACTATCCCGTTTGAGTTTCTTCCTTTGGTTACGAGACAATTCCAGTTACAATGAAATTAGCAATGTCCACGAACCATGGCATGTCACACATTGATACGGAAAGAAGTTGCTCGTCAGAAAATGTATCAGTTATCTCAAGGCCATAAGATGGCTTCCCTTCTTCCTCTAACCGTGAAAAATGGTCCGCAACATGGTTCTCACTTCCCTTCCAGTCCACTATTTCTATGTCAAATTCTTGAAGAAGTAACACCCATCTCATAAATCTTTCCTTGGAATCCTTCTTGGTCATCAAATACCTAAGGGCGGCATGGTCCATGTTCACAATCACCTTGGCCCCCATAAGATATGGCCTAAATTTCTCCATGGCAATACAATGGCCAATAACTCCTTCTCTGTCACCGTGTAATTTTGTTGAGGTTCATTCATAGTCTTACTTGCATAATACACGGGATGGAATATTTTGTTAACCCGTTGACCCAACACCACACCACTACAACATCACTTGCATCACACATTAGTTCGAAGGGAAAAATCCAATTAGGAGCAGTAATAACAGGGGTAGTGGTCAACTTGTCCTTTAAAATTTCAAAGGCCTCCATGAATTTTTCATCAAAAAAAAACTTAGCATCTTTCTATAGCAACTTGCAAAGGGGATTCACAACCTTCGAGAAATCTTTGATAAACGCAGGTAGAACCCGACATGCCCAATGAAACTCGTCACCCCTTTGATAAAAGTGGGGGGAGGGAGCCTTGAAATCACCTCGATCTTAGCTTTGTCTACCTCAATCCCATTCTTAGAAATCATGTGACCCAACACTGTCCCTTCTTCAACCATAAAATGGCATTTTTCCCAATTGAGAACGAGATTAGTTTCTTCACATCGGGCCAAGACTCTATCCAAATTTACCAAGCATTATTCAATGGAATCACCAACCACACTAAAATCATCCATAAAGACCTCCAATATGTCTTCCACCATGTCGGTGAAAATAGCCATCATGCAATGTTGGAAGGTCGCCAGAGCATTACACAACCCGAATGGCATCCGGGAGAAAGCAAATGCACCATATGGGCATGTAAATGTGGTCTTCTCTTGGTCCTCCGGGGCGAATAAAATTTGATTGTACCCCGAGTAACCATCCAAAAAGCAATAGAAATCTCGCCCCGCAAGTCGATCAAGCATTTGGTCAAGGAACGACAACGGGAAATGATCCTTCCGGGTCACCTTGTTGAGTTTCCGGTAGTCCATGCAAACTCTCCACGGTGATGGTTCGAGTGGGAATAATCTCATTGTTGTCATTTTTCACCATGGTCATCCCACCTTTCTTCGGTACACATTGCACCGGAGAAGTCCATGAGCTATCGGAGATTGGATACACCACACCCGCATCAAGCCACTTGATTACTTCTTTCTTCACCACCTCTTGCATAGCTTCATTTAGCCTCCTTTGATGTTCTAAGGAGGGCCTTGCATCATCCTCCAAGATAATTTTATGCGTGCAAAATGCGGGGCTTATTCCCAGAATATCGGCCAATGTCCACCCAATTGCTTTCTTCCTCTTTTTGAGAATCGCCAAGGTGGCGTCTACCTGCAAGTTAGTGAGGCAAGAAGAAATCATTATTGGTAAAGTAGAATTTGAGCCCAAGAAGGCATACCTGAGGTGTGGAGGAAGTAGTTTTAACTCCAACAGCGGTGGCTCCTCAATGGATGACTTAGTTGGTGGCGTTTTCCGATTTGCAAGATCCAAGGAAAATTTCCTAGGCTCAAAAGAATACAAGCCCATACCGTGCAATGCATTCACGCATTCCACTCTACTTGCATCATCATTGACATCCATATTAAGAAGCACGACCTCAAGGGGATCTTCAATATTGATCATGGAACTTGTGTTATCCACTATCACAGTTGTGACAATGTCCACAAATGAACACACCTCGGTGCTATTGGGTTGTTTCATTGATTTGCAAACATGGAAAACAACCTTCTCATCCCCCATATAGAAAGTCAACTCACCCACTTCAACATCAAATAATGTCTTCCCCGTAGCTAGAAAAGGCCTTCCAAGTATAATCGGGACTTCAAAGTCCAATTTACAATCCATTAGACTAAGTCGGACGGTAATATGAATTTATCAACATGGACAAGAACATCATCAATTAAGCCCAAGGGTCACTTCATCGATTGATCCGCCATTAGAAATCTCATTGAGGTTGTTCTAGGTTGTCCTATTCCCAAGGTTTTGAAGATCGAATAAAGGCATCAAATTTATGCTAGGCCCCAAATCACAAAGGGCCTTGGTAAAATCCGCACTACCAATAGTGCAAGGAATAGTAAAAGCTCCGGGATCTTCAAGTTTCGGGGCCATAGAATGCATGATAGCACTCACTTGATGAGTTATCTTAATTGTTTCACACTCCATTAACCTCTTCTTTGTTACCAAATCCTTCATAAACTTTGCATACCCCGGCATTTGCCCAAGTGCCTCCACTAAAGGCACATTGATTGTAAGACTCTTCATCATTTCAATGAACTTTTTGAATTGGTTATTACCTTTTGGCTTTGCTAACCGTTGAGGATAAGGCGGAGGTGGCCTAGGCAAAGGTGCCTTGGCTTTGGGCACCACCGGCTCGGGTATATTAATCACGTGTTCCCTAGACGGGTTCACGGCATCTTGTGTTTCCACCTAGGCCTCATCAATATCTATCCTCACTTTATTGTTCACATTGGTCTCAATCACATCTTCAACTATCAAAGGACTCATAACTTCTTGGAATCTAACATCATCATCCACAACTTGATTTTCTTTCGACGCATGCATATCACCGCCTCTCCCACTTCTTGTTGTAACCACCATCACATGATTGTTACCTCCCTTTGGGTTCACTACCATATCACTTGGTAGAGCACCCTTAGGTCGAGTTTTCAACGATTGGGAGAATTGGCCTAATATCACCTCCTAGTTTCGAATAGAGGTATTGTGGGAAGCCAATTGAGCATTAGAGTCTTGGTTCTTCTTCATCATTTGTTCGAACATCATTTCTATTCTTCCCATATCATTACCTGAAGAACTAGACCCTTGAGATTGAAACGGAGGCGGATTGTTCGGTTGTTGATACATCGGGGACCTTTGAAAACCTTGCCCCCGGTTGCCTTGATTTCCATTGTTGTTCCACCCGCCTTGACCATTGTTGTTATTCCAATTGTTGTTGTTATTTCCATTCCAATTCCCTTGGTTGCCCGAATTGTTGTTCCCCCAATTTCCGCCTTGATTGTTGTTGTTCCAACTACCACCACCTTGTTGATTGCCCCAATTTCTTCGGGATCGCCATTGTTGATTTGAAGAGTTGCCTCGATTGCCTTGATAGTTATTGACATATTGAACCTCTTCGCTTTGCTCATCATAACACTCAGTTGAGAAACAACCACCATCATCATATTGATCACAATTTCCTTGAGATTGTTGCCCTCTTTGCCTTTTCTTAAGCATATTCACTCCTTCCATGGCATTTACTTGGCGAGGATTTTGGACTTGTTACATGTTCACCTTTGCCAATTGATTCATAGTCGTAGTGAGCTCGGCAATAGCTTTACCGTGGTCATGCAACTCTTTGTGCAAATGGATGACCGTGGGGTCACCTTGTGTGACGACCCAAAAGGGTCATCACCTTTTTCTCTCTTTTTCGTGCTTTTGAGGCCTTGAAAACCTCATTTTTAGTTGTCTCTATTTGTGTGCGCAGTCCGACCGCCTAGACGGAAAGCTTAAATATGAATTATGTGTGAAAAATGATAAATTTTGATATTAATATGATTAAAGTTGACTTTGGTCAACATTTTGGGTAAACGGACCCAGACCCGTGATTGGACAGTCCCGAAGGGTCCGTAGAAAAATATGGGACTCGGACGTATGCCCGGAATCAAAATCCGAGGTCCCGAGCCCGAGAAATAAATTTTTAAAAGAAATTGTTTTTCTAAAATTTATATGGAAATTTGAATTGAAAATGGATTAGAAGACTGTGGTATCGGGCTCGTATTTTGGTTTCGACGCCCGGTACAAGTCTTATATATGGTTTAAGCGCTTTTTGTGAAATTTAGTGGAAATCGGACGTCATTTGACGTGTTTCAGACCTAAATATCTAGAAATGAAAGTTTATAAAGTTTGAAGAAAAAGTGATGATTTTGAGGTTTGATTCCTCGTTTATGATGTTATTTTGGTGATTTGATTGCATGGTTAAGTTCGTAGGATGTTGTCGAGTTAGTGTGTGTGATTGGTTAGGAGCCCCGAGGGCTCAGGAATGTTTTCGGAAGTGTTCGGGATGGTTTTGGGCTTAGGATGATAGCAGATTTTCTGCAATTTTTGCACATGCATTCCCTTGTTCATATTCGCGGCCTTCAGCGCGCGTTCGCGATGCTTCCTAGGTTCCCTTCTTCGCATTTGCATCACAACTCTCGCGATCGCGTAAGCCAATTTTAGGACCCCAGAAATTCCTTATTCGCGTTCGTATTCCACAGTTTGCGAACGTGTAACTTCACTAGTTTCCTCATCGTGTTCGCGTGGCTCTTCATGCGTTTACGTATAACAATTCCTGGACCCCTCAGCTTTCCCCTTTGCGTTTGCGTTTTCTCAATTACAAACGCGATGCCCTATCTAGTTGCCCATCGCGAACGCGATCGCTCGCTCGTGAATGCGTAGGGCAAATTCGCCCAGTTATATTTTTTAATTTTTCAGAATCAAAATATACGGGTTTCACTGAAAATTCACACGAGCTCTCTTCTTCCCCAAGCTCTAGAAGTCCATTGGAGCCCCCATTTTTCAAGACCACTTGGGTTAGTAAATCCCCACTTATTTCCTTCATTTTTCTTCATTAATTAGTGAATTCCTAAGCTTATATCCCATGGATTAGGGTGTAAACTGGGGGAAATGGGTAGAGTTAGGGCTTTTAAATTTTCTTTGAATAAGTCCTCGTTCTGGGGTCGGATTTGAAAACAAATTGTATGTTCGGGCTCATGGGGAATGGGTAATATGGAATTGGTTCGAACCACGTATTTTGACCAAGCGGCCCGGGGGCGATTTGGAATTTTGGGAAGAAAGCTTAAAAATCTATATTTAGGCATTGGGTTTGATTTGTTTAGCTATTATTGATATTATAAAGTCGTTATTTCATAGATTTGGTTGAGTTGGAGCCGAATTCGAGAAGGAAAGCGATCGTTGTGGATAGATTTAGCTGTGGGAGTCGAGGTAAGTGTTTGATCTAACTTTGGCTTGAGGGAATAGGATTAGAGTATTGTTTGCTAATTGCTAATTGTCGAGTACGGTGTATAGGCATGGTAACGAGTATCTATACACTGGTGTCTAGCATGGCCGTGAGTCCTTGTTTGTGCTTATTCTAATTTTGTCGTGACTCTTCCTTGTGTAATTGATGATTTCTATATAATGTGAAGAGTATGAGAAAGAACTATGATTTGTGAACTCTTTGGAGCGTTGGCTTGAATGATGAAGTAATTATCGAGTAAGAAATGAAAGAAAGAGAAAGAAATGTGATTATTCCCTTGCCGGGCTGTATTCGTATTTTGTTGTTCCCTTGTCGGGATTTAACTGTTTACTTGTGTTTCCCTTGCCGGGACTTCTAATTGTCTATCGCTTCGCCCCATTGGTTGTGATTGTTGCTTGGGTGAGGAAGAGTGATAAAGCATGAAGGTTGATGCCGTGCACGAATTGTGTTGAGGATATTTTAATGCACGAAGTAACATTCCGTGCCATGTTTTGATTATTAATGCACGAAAGAAACATTCCGTGCCATGTTTTGATTATTAACGCACGAAGGAATATTCCGTGCCATGTTTTGGTTATTAATGCACGAAGGAAATATTCTGTGCCATGTTTGATTATTAATGCACGAATGAACATTCCATGCCCTGATTTGATTGTTTTGGTAAGAACGAGGGTAAAAGCACGAAGGATGGTGCTGTGCAAATTGTTGAATTTCTACTCTCGTTGATATTGCAGTTGTACATGTTCACCTTTTATTTGTTGGTTTTTTTTGTTATTCGGATTGTTGCATCCCTTGTAGCATGCTCCGCCCCTCTTGACTTGTTTAATTTCGGTATTCTCTTCTATTGCATATATATATATATATATATATATATATATATATATATATATATGTATGTATTTCACTGTCGTTATATACTTATATATATGTATATATATATATATATATATATATATATATATATATTGAACTGCACAGATTGGTTTTGGTAGTCCTGTTTAGCATCGTCACTACTTCGCCGGGGTTAGGCGAGGCACTTACCAGCACATGGGGTCGGTTGTGCTAATGCTACACTCTGTGCATCTTTTTGCATAGATCATGGAGCCGAAGCAGCTTTTGGACAGTAGTAGGAGTTTTGGGAGCTGACTTCAGACCAGAGATCCCGAGGTAGCCTAGATGGCGTCTGCATGGCCCGAAGTCTCTTCTGTCCTTACTTTAGTTTGTTATCCTTTGTACTGGGACAAACAGAATTGTGTTTTTATTCATACATTGTATTTAGCATTCTCTAGACGTTCGTGAGTTTGTGACTCCAGTCCTTGGGTAGAGGATTTGTTAAACTTCCGCATTTCTTCTAGTTAATTATATATTGAGACTTCTGCTTTATCATATTATGCATTATTGTTATTAAATGATTGATAATTGCTAAAAGAAGTAAATTAAGTTGGCTTGCCTAGCTCCTATTAGTAGGTTCCATCACGACTCCCGAGAGTGGGAAATCCGGGTCGTGACACCTTGGGGATCATTTGCTCGACTTTGCCATGCCCATTTCATCAAAAATGTCACAAGATTTATTGTAAGGAAGCTTCATAAAGTTGCCTCTGGCCAATTGGTTCACAATGCATTGAATAGTGGTGTTAATGCCCCGAGAAAAGGTTTGTTGAATAATCACATCCATCATATCATTATTTGGGCACTCTTTCACCATTGTTCTAAATCTATCCCATATTTCATGCAAGGGTTCAGTTGGCTCCTGCTTGAAAGCCAAAAATTTCATACCGAAGCGCCGCCATATGACTTGGAAATAAATTTGTCTGCCAATTCATCCCACGTTGTGATGGAATGGTTGGGGAGCCTTTCTACCAATCCAATGCCTTACCTCGAAGAGAAAATGGGAAAAGCCTCAATCTCAACGCATCCTCGGACATGTTTGTTTGCTTGCTACCCCAGCATATATCTACGAACCCCTTCAAGTGCTTGCAGGCATTTTGATCGGAGGCGCCCATAAAATACCCTCTTTGCTTGAGAAAGGTCAACATGACATTTGTAATTTGAAAGTTCCTCGGCCGAATTCTGGGGGGAACGATTGCACTCGCATATCCTTGATTTGGGAGGACTCTTGGAGCCACTCTTGGCGGTGGCGGAGGAGGGTCTGGAATATTGTTATTGTAATTTGCATTGGCCTGAAGGCCTCTACGTAGAGGTTGAGGTAATATAGGAACCTCTTCGTGATCTGGATCGTCTACCTCCTCCCCCGCATTCACATTGACAAGAGGGTCATTGGAATTGAGAGCCATTTGTACCTGAGTAATCGACACAAACAAAATTAATAAATAAGAAGTAAAGAAGAGAAACACACAAAGCTACTAACAAGATAGCCAACAACCGTAAGCTCCCCGGCAACGGTGCCAAAAAGTGATCGCTTCCAACTACCCGCTACTAAAGAGTATGAGAAGAGGATCGCAATAGCTTTTACCCGATATGAGGGTCGGGATCGAATCCTTAGGGAGCTATAAGGGAATTCGGGTATCTACTTAGGATAGAGTTGCATGTGTTCTCTTAGATGATCTTCTTTTCATTTTGGGTTTTTCAATTATAAACTACTATTATCAAACTACTAAATTGAAACTAAATTAAGCTACAAGATGATTGCTAAAGTTGTATCTAATAGGAAGAAAGGCACTAGGGTCGTGACACTACCTAGGTGGCTAATTGACGGGTAGATGTTACTAAGGTTCGATTGACATATTTGGGGCTTATTTTATAATCGTTGCACAATTTTACCCACTCTCACACCTCTCAGCAGAGAGAGTGATTTTGCCCAATTAACTCTCTCGAGACTAAATGGGTAGGAAAATTAGGACAAACAACTATGGTTCAAGTAGGGTGATCACTCTCTCGAGGTTTAACTAGTTAATTGGGACTATCATTTCTCATGAGTCCATCCCAATTCCTTGTTGGGTCAATTTTGTGGTCATAGACTCTCTTTCTTAAGAAAAGTTAAACCCACAAAGCTTGAATCAGTGTTTGCAACCACCAATTCTAAATTAAAACATAAAATCAACCCAAATAACAAACACCCATAGTCAATCTAACCCTAGATGGCAACACCCATCAATTATCCACACTAGGGTTAAGCCACAACCCTAGCTAATGGGTTTAGCTACTTATGCTTGGACAAGAGAATGAATAAATAGATGAAGAACAAGACATAATAACTAAATACTAAATTAAATTGCAAGAATCTATTGTTAGATTGAAGTTAAGATGGCAAAAACGGCTACAAAAGTTGTTCTCACGAGAGCAACACTGTTCTAAAATTAACAGATGACCTAAAAATGGTAAAATGTTCTATTTATACTAAGTTGGAAAATAGGACAAAAAGACCCCTACGGGGTCAGTGCGGACCGCACTAAATTGACCGCGATCGCACTGGGCTCCTTGACTTCAACTTTGGCTTCTCTGAACTTGTACTCCGCAGACTGTGTAGAATGGACCATGTCCGCGGAGGGAATTGGCACGGTCCGCACAATAACGACCGCGGACCGCATGGCATTGTTTTGGCTAAATTATAGCTCTATAAATCTCTTGATCGCGGACCGTTCAAAAGAGTAGTGCGGCCGCGGAGCCTTGACCACTAACCGCGAGATATGTACCGCGACCGCATTGCCCTTGAGCCCAGTTTGCCAACTCTCTGAATCTCCTAGTGCGGCCGCATACCACTTTGCGCTGTCCGCACTAGGCCTCCTTCCCTTAAATTTCTTGGTCTTTGATACTTGAGCAGGTTTTACTACTTTTTGAGCTGATCTTCGATATATGTCATTTTGTCGATCAAAGCTGCAAACAAGCACAACCTGTGAGCCTTTTGGGACTATTTTGTACAAATATATGATCGAAGCATAGGCAAGTAAGGGCATAAAACATGTTAAAATCCTAACTTATCAGAAACTTACCACCACATCGAGCGAGTCAATGTCGTTGATAAAGAAAAATGGTGGGATAACAAAATTGAAAAAATATTGAACTGGAGCGGGTATTAACCTGGCAAGGGACTTGGAAAGAACCTCCAAGGAATCGCTAAGCCCATCAAGCTCAAGAAACATGGCACCACCTTCAGATTAGGATATGAGTATACTTGGGAGGAATTCAACCACTGGTCGCCATAATGACGCGGTCCTTACTATCCATTGGAGCAACCAATAAACTGCTTGGAGCAGACTTTCTAATCGGTTGAGGTTATCTACGGTTCAGAAGAAGAGGAAGTAATGGCAGCAGTGAGGAATTTGTTCCTGGAAGACGGTGATATGGATTGTTGTGTCATTTTCGAGGAGGAGGCGGAGGAAGGTCCTTCCATACAGGATGTAAGCAGAGGAGCATGCCTCCATAAATGGATTATCAGAACCACCAGAGCCCGGCGAGCCTCGGGGTAGCAAGGTTGAACAAGCATCATGCACTATTTTACTTTTTTACTAGTTGACTTTCCTTTCGCATTTTTATTTTTGCAAGAAAGAGCTCCAATGTTCAAAGATAGCTATGGAATTTATCAAAGCATTTCGGTTTTCTTATGAATACTCTTATTATTTTCTCTCATTACTTTACTTATACAGCATTACTATTGCTTATCTTGATGAACCAATGAGTGTGACATGCAACAAGACAACTCAATAAACGAGCATAGATTCAGAGGAAGATGATATACCGGAAGAGATGTTGATACCCAATTTTTTCCTATGTATTTTCGTATACAAAATACTTTCAAAATAGCATGTACATGCATATATAAGCATGCCCAAGTGTTTTGGTATTTTACATAATTTTAAAAGATTTTCAAAGTTAATTTATTGTCTATTTTAGCAGTATAAAATCCAATAATTATTCCCAGAGATTATCATTTTGGTGAATGACATATTTTATTCTCATATTTTAGCAAAATATAGCTAAGGTAATTTTTGTATATTTTTTACAAATTTATTTGGTATTTAAAAGACTAAATTGCATATAATTATAATTGTAGCCTACTTTAAGATTAATAGCATTTTATAATTGTAAAATTTGGTCCAGTATTTTGAAATTAATATTTATACACTATTAAGTGTTTCAGTATTTTTAATTTGCTTTTGAAATCATCTTTACTATTTTTTATAAATAAAAAGGAAAAATTAGCTGTTTAATATTTAGCCCCATTTCTATTTCAATTACAGACCCATTTCATTTCAATTTTGGCCCCTAAATTGACCCAATTCTACCCAATTAAACCAACCCAGTTTCAATTTGGACCCAACCCACGACCAATTCCAAATGACCCAACCCGTTCCCCACCTACCCACTTAAATCTGGATCGTTTATCACTCAAGATCAACGGCCAAAACTCACCCTTCCGCCACCCTACCCTAATCTCCCTCATTCTCACCTAACCCGCTGCCCTGGAATCCCAAACTCTCTCAAATCCTCTCATCAGCTCTTCGGAACCCTAGCCTCCTCCCACCTTCCTTCACCGTATTTTTACCGGAATCCATGGCCTCTCAGGCCATGGATGGTCCACACTCACCCTTAGCCACCACTGAACCTTGTTTGTTCGATTATTTGAGGCCCGACTTCGATGGATCTCTTCAGATCTTCTAAGATCTTTTGGTTCCACGACCCCTCCAGCCATTACTTCGGCATATTCAAGCATTATGAGTCTTTTCGACTCAGGATCTGACTTTCCTCAAGACCTTTCTCATTTCTTAGGTTTTCTCTAAAACCCTAAGATGTCCGAGGTTATTTACTTGCTTATTTTTTTCCTTAGATCTTGGCAATGTCTGTGTTCTATTGAATTCTTTAAGGTTTTTCCCCAAATTCTTTTTTTAAATCGTTTATTTTCGATTTAGGTTTTCTAAAAGGATTTTAAAAGGCATCTTTCTGATTCTTTTTGTTCTTTCTTTATGTGTGTTTGTCTATGTTATGCTCATATGACTTCTCTTACTACGCATGTACTGTTCTTCTACTTTCTTTTTCTACTATAACTGTTACTCCTTTACTCACATGTTAATTTGTGTCATGTTTTCCTTACTCCTCTGCTATATGTGTTTACTATGAGTTCTTTGATGTTGTTTGCTTTATTGGACTATGTTTTTGTTCTTACTAAGCATGATTCATATGTTTTTGCCCAAGTTTGTATCACTTTTTCTTCTGAACTTGTTTAAGTTTTGAGCTTTCTCTCAAAACGTGTTCTCCATGCTTTTAACTGTGTATCTTGTCTGTTTATTTCTCATAAGTCTTTGGAAAAGACTTCTGAACCTCTATCGAGTGGCTTGTCTTCTCATCTCTATTGTCTGATTCATCTTGAAACCCCGATTTAGGGTTTCCTTTGGCGATTTTGATTTTTGTGTTTGAATTAGGGTTCCACTTTGGGACACTGGACTCTCAGACTCAATGTAAGTCTACAAATTGGACTTGTACCCCTTCTTGCTTATGATTCTGAACCTTTCTTTGATTAAACTCTCTTCTAAATAACTTAACAATACCTTCTTGATTCACATATTTGTGTGCTTTATATATAAGGACTCTGCTTTCAAAAGGTTTTACCAACTAATTGATTGATTCTGAAATCCTTTTTAATAAGGCCTAACTGATTATTACTGATTTTCCCTAATTGAACCTCTTTTACCTTTTCTGACTTGGTTCATTCAAATTAGGCCTATTCCGTGGCTGTTTGATTGATTTCCTTTCCTAATTTTTTCCAAGCCGTGTACTATTGAACTTTTACTTTAAATAATTTCTGTGTATTTACCCTTCTTATGCTACTTTGAAAAGATTTTAATCAAATTTCTTTCCTTAATTGTATTCTACCCGTTTGAAATCAAATCCCTTAACTGAAGGGAAATTCTATGTGATTGATTGCAAACTATTTTCTTACATTTCTTACTTACTTGTCTGTACTATAGAAGGGACTACTCTCTGCACTTTTAAGGACACTTCGAGTTCAATACCTCAAACTTTTTTACTTTCAATTTACACACTTACAATACTGCTTTGAGTTCAATACTCTCTCAACACTCTACTTTTCTGAGATCTTTTGGAACTGCTTGCTTACAAATTGGCTTTTCAAAACTACTATTTTTTACCTATTTCCCCTGAAATTGGTATGTCTGATTTAATTTTTCTACCTCACCTCTATGTATTTACTTTATAGTTTCAGCATTCTGGTTTACTTTGTCGTTCATGTTCAGTGATTAAACTGTGTAAGTTCTTTCCTTGTATTTGTTTCTATTGTGAATCCCTACCCCTATTCCCCTCTATGTGTCTGAGTTAAGGTTTTGGCCTGACGGTATCCAAATTACTGCTCAGGTCTAAACTTGATCTTCGATGGATCCTAACTCGTAAGATTTAGGTTAATAGGCTGGTCAGGGGTGTGCCAGCATTCTTGATTGCTGGGCATAACCACTAGCCTACCCTGGACTCCTTAATTACCCCTACGCACTGACACTTACTCTTAGACTCTTAAGTTCTGCCCCCTCATATGAGCCTTGCCTTGGGACCTTGAGTTCCTTCTGAACATGGACATTTGAGGGCTGGCCCTTCCACACTACACTATAATCTCATTCTGCAATGTATTTGGGGTGCAAGCACTGCCCGGAGCCCTTTGAGGTTCTTAGGGAACTTTGACACATGCCAAATAAGAGAAAGGTCTTGGAAAGGTGATCCTGGAAGTTGGTTTATCTCATATTGTTAGACCTTGAGTCTGAATTAGGCTGTTTGGTTGTAGCTTGAATTTTTGATGTAATTTTTTATCCTTCTTGATTCATTCAGGTCTGTAATAATTTGTAATAACTATGGAGTTCTAGTAAAAAAGGGAGGATCATTCATGTATACATATGGGTAGACACCATGCTCATATGGATTACTATTTACAAATCATGTATTCATGTATAACATATAGAAC
Organism: Nicotiana glauca; assembly: GCA_026770625.1. Taxonomy (NCBI): domain Eukaryota; kingdom Viridiplantae; phylum Streptophyta; class Magnoliopsida; order Solanales; family Solanaceae; genus Nicotiana; species Nicotiana glauca. Next base: position 26,123 of record MDKF010417785.1, read on the forward strand.
TCCTGCCTATAAGTTTCTACATATAGAAATCATGTATAAGTTTTTGCGCTTACGCATTTAGAAATCCTGCCTATAAGTTATGCATTACACGTAGAAATCCTGGCTATAAAATTGTTTCATTACTAGAAACCATGCCTATAAGTTTCTGCATGTTGAAATCATGCTTATAGTTTTGTTTCTACACCTCTTCATATACGTTTGTCATTAGGCAAATAATCATAGGTTTAATAATAATCAACTTCATTCTAGATACCATGCCTATAGAACTCCTGCACTTATGCAATCGTCTTAAAACCAACAACGATTAGAAATCATTCCTATAAGATGTAATCAGTTGAATCAACTTCGTCTATTTCACCTATGAGTTTAAAATCAGTAGCAAGATCGTTTAAAATCTGCAGAGCATTTGTTTATAAAAGCAGTAACTTTTCTTTAAAATCAGTACGGTTTCTGCATTGTTAGATATCATGCTTATAGACCTCATCTAGGCAAACCAGTAGGTAATTAATCAACTGTGTCAGCCCTTGATAAACTACAACCAGACAAGGACTAATTCAGACTTCTCATCTGAGAAATATGTGATAAAGCAACCTGTCCTAACGCTTTAAATTTTATTCAGACTATAACCAGTATTTGAAGTCATGCTAGATAATTTGCTTCTTTAAGTGAGGAGGCCTGTTTGAGCCTTTAATCTGCTATGTGTTTCCCCTAACTGCATTATGTGTTTTGTTTGTCGCCTTAGACTTTTATCCTTTTAAACTCTAAAAAATCCCCCCAACTCCTTCCCTCTTTTAGGATTAGTAGTCACAAATGCCTCCAGGACTGATCGGATTGGGACAGGTAATAGCATGCAATAAGTCACGATACTATTCCGCATTTTAATACCTCAACGGGCGGAAGGGTAGATATGGACATGATGACCGGTGCACTAATGCCAGGTGCAACCCCTTTTCTGAGGAGTGATTCTTGGATATTGTATTGATGTGATCCATATTGATTATAAACCTAGGACCCCCCTTACCTTTTACTTGTTTTCATTTATTGTTTAAATCTTTTCTTAAAATTTCTGCCCTCTTCACTTCTCCTCAAATTTCATTTTGCTTGCAATATTGTATGAAAACTCCCTCTATTTGAACACTTATTTGTTTACTTGTTAAGTGAAGTCACAATTATAACATGACCGGGAACTAAACTAGTGGATCTTGGAGGGTGCCTAACACCTTCCCCCCGAGATAATTTCTAGCCCTTACCCAAACTCTGGTTCTTCAACTCAAACCCTTTTTAATGTCCTAATGCACTTTAATCATTAGGTGGTGACTCTTCAATTCAAAACCCAATTCTCAAAAGGGAATGAGTTATCCTCCCAAATGTCATAGACCCGATTTCGCCTTAGAAAAAAGGGGTGCGACAACATAGAGAACTAAATGCTGCTTATGCCAATTATTGATATTTAAATTGTCGAGTCCGGCGAGGGTAAGGGTCTAACACTTTGTTTTGCAAAAAAATGAGGCACGAAGTCCACAGATTCGGCATGGTAAGCAATATCCACCCAAGGTTGCTAAGCTGGTGGGAAGACCTTCACTCCAGTAATTAGACCCTCGTCCATAAATATTTTTGAAATTTGCCTTCTCTTCTAGAAATCCCACCCGAAAACAAAATCATAGAGGCTACAACTCTATTCCGGGATGGCGATAGGTCTGTGTTCCTCTTCGGTGACCTTGAAATAACACCTCTGCTCGAGGAAATAGGAGGACTAGCTGGTATCCCATGGGAGACTCCGGGTTTGCTTATGCCAGAAAATTGCAAGGGTAGGGGTTTTATAAAAATGATGGGACTAAAGAAGAACACAGACTTAACCTGCTTGAAGGATTCCTACATTCCTTTCAACTATCTGTACGAGAGATACGACCATAGCAAGTCCTACCGCACTTACCTGGATGAATTCTCCCTCACATCATTGGGGCATATCCATAGAAGGGTCTTCGTCTTTATGTTCTGCTTTTTGGGGATGATAGTATTTCTTATGAAGAAGGCTAGGATCCATACCAGACTAGCCATGGTCACAATACTTTAAAGGAAGGAATTGGCGGGCAACCCTTTAGCATAGTACCTATGTTCGTTGCGGAGATATATCGAGCCCCAGAAAATTGTCAACGAGGGGCCAAACACTTTGAGGGTTTTAACTTACTCTCCAACTCTGGCTCATGGAGCACCTCCAAAGGGGTGAATATCGGCAAGAGATTCTGCACAGAGACTGGGATGATCATATCACGTTCCATCAGCCAAGGCGAATGAACTATATGCCTAACATGTTTTCCCAACCAGAAGATGCCAAAGGGTGGGTAGAGTTGTTCGAAAATCTGAAAGAGGACCAAGTACAATGGATGTTCGAATGGTTCCCTACTGAAGTGTCATTGTCCGATCTCGGGATTCACCATTTCTTATACTCATCAGTCTGAGAGGAACTTATCCTTATGTCCCTCTCCGAGTTATGAGGCAGGCAAGAAGAAAGCAGGTTATACCAAGGGTCGACAAAATGAGTCACTTCAGGGCCGACTTTCAAGATGACGATAGTCCATACAATTGTCAAGCTCAGTATATGTGGCACTGCAAAATCGTCCTAGGAAAGGATTCCAAGGAACCAGACAGGTACCATGCTGGTTATACTCCATACTATCCAAGCTGGTTGGAAGACGATCATAGTGGGTTAGGATAACTCGGGTTTGTTCGAGGTCAGAGGATCATCGACGAAAAGGTTGAAGTACAAGTTAAGTACAACCAATTGCACAAGAGGATTTGGGAATGCGAAAGTGAGCACCAAAAAATTCAAGAAGCCCATCAAAAGCTGATTGAAGAATGGAAAGATATGGCTATCAGCTCCAACAAGCGACTGGGTATTTGGAGCGGGGTTTAGTGGATCTAGAAAGGAAGTTCATCGAGAGGATTGAAAACTGCCAGAATGCTGAGGTAAATGAAGGAGGACGCTTGCTAGAGCCTACTTGCTGCAAGGACTACGTGAGTTGGTGAAGCTGTTCGATGAAGCTAAAGATGCCGAGTCTTGGGAAGGTCCTTCTGGGACCAAGTAGTTAGGAGTCTTTTCTTTGCTTTAAATGTAATAAGGCCAATGTCCATTAGTGACATTTCATTTTCTGCTAGTTTAGTGTCGTTTTGGGATTGGTCTTACTTTTATCAATAAAATAAGGCATTTAGCATTATAACTTCTCCAAATCAACTTGTCGCTAGGCCTACCTCGGGCACAATGAGGCTCCCAAATTAGGACACGGTTTATATTCTTGCACTATGTGTTTAAATATTGCAACCTTTTCTTCTCATGATCCTCACTAACTTGTTACCTTGCTTTGTTTTTACTTTTGTTTATTCCCCTCCCCAAAGGTTAGTTCGTGCACTCTGGCATCGTCATCTTACTCCATACGATCTAAGGGCCATCCACCTCCTCCTCCTCCGAGTCCTATCAGAATCAAGAACAAGGGAAAAATGGAAGATTTTGAGCAACATCAAAGCGGAGAACTCAGTTGAAAGTGTAGAGGCTCCTCAGGGTATTCAGGTTTCCAAGGAAAGTGCCTCCCAGCTCGAACAAAAGTTATTGAAATTTCAGGAAGAACTGGACCAAGTTCGGAACTTGGCAAGATTGTTGTTTTCCCTCAATACTCCAGATGTCAACTTCGCCAACACTCAAAATCCCACACCACCAGAAAACATCCCGAAACCACAAAACCAACCCGCTTCCCATCACCACTGCAGCACATACCACACTTCAAACAACACCCCAATGCTCATCCCTGAACCACTAAAATCCACAAATTATAATCACCACAACACCCCCATCTATGTGGAAACCATACCACACCCCATTCAGCCCGCCTCGAGCAAACCTAAGTCTGATGACAAAGACTCTCTTATCAGTAATCTGGACGCAGAACTCAAGAAGCTGACTAGCAAACTTCAGGGTGTTGGATGAAGCAAATGGATCGAGGGACTGAATTACGAAGACCTTTGCATTCAACCAGATGTTGAACTGCCCGAGGGGTACAAACCTCCTAAGTTCGAGATGTTTGATGGCACCGGGGATCCCAGAGTTCATTTGAGGACATACTGTGATAAGCTGGTCAGAGTAGGAAAGGATGAAAAGATTCACATGAAGCTCTTTATGAGAAGTCTCAGAGGGGATGCTCTATCTTGGTACATTAGCCAAGACCCAAAGAAGTGGTTGAACTGGGTAAGTATGGCGTCCGATTTCGTGGAAAGGTTCAAATTCAACACGGAAAATGCGCCAGATGTGTTCTACATCTAGAACTTAAAAAAGAAACCTACGGAGACATTCCGCAAGTATGCTACTCGTTGGAGATCAGAAGCTACCAAGGTCAGGCCGGCATTATAAGAAAAACAAATGAACAGGTTTTTTATTCGGGCTCAAGACCCATAGTACTACGAAAGGTTGATGTTGATTGAAGGCCAGAAATTTTCCGACATCATCAAGCTAGGGGAGATGATCGAGGAAGGTATTAAAAGTGGTATGGCCACTAACTTTGAAGCATTATAGGCTACCAACAAGGCTCTACAGTCTGGTGGTACATCCAAGAAAAGGGACGTGAGTGTCATGATGGTTGCACATAGAACAAAATCCCCAATCAAATACCAAACCTACCCATTACCTCCACTCACATATCAGCCTACCCCAAATTACCAAGCACCCTCGCCCTCTTAGCAAGCTCCACCACGTACTTACTAATCATTTCCACCTCCCGCATATCAGCTTACTTCACCCAAATACTCCCAACCCGCACACGTATACCAAGCCTACAACACCAAACAATCCCACTATCAATCACCTCCCCCTTGCCAAAATTTCCCTAGGCCCCGACATAACTTTGATCGCAGATCTCCCAAACAATACACCGCCATTGACGAACCAATCGACCAGCTGAGTGAAAGTGACGAGCCAAAGAAACCAACAGTCACACTTAATCTGATTGTAGTCCAGATCCAGCCTTCTGATGACGCCGAGGTGAACATGTCCATACCACTTGATCTTGAAACACCATCCTCCGCAAAGACACCAATACCAATCAAGGTCGAGTTTGGGTCCCCAAAGGCACCTACGCCATTTGAAGTTTCTGTGTTACCTTCCAAAGCAAGGGTTCCCATTCCGATAGCAATGTCGGCTATAGCACTATTCCATACGAAGGCCATCCCTTGGGATTATACAGTCGAGGCGAGAAGAAAAGGGAAAGCCAAATCCGAAGAAGCAGTTGCGGCACAGGGTATGACAAGAACTGACAGGGTTTATACCCCGGAGCATTTGGCTAAGTCGAGTAGGCAAGCCTCCGGTCAACCGACCATTACTGAAACTGGGACTGATGACCTTTGGAGGAAGATACAAGAATAAAACACCAGCATAGATCTCCATCTTAGCTCTGCTACAAAGCTCTGACGCACATAAGAATGCCTTATTGAAGGTGCTGAGTGAGGCGTATGTACCCAGCAACATAACTGGAGGAGAAATGGAAAACATGGTAGGGCAAGTATTGGAGAGTCACAAAATCACTTTCCACGAAGATGAGCTGCCACCGGAAGTTTTAAGCCACAACAAGGCGTTGCATATCACTGTGTAATGCGAAGATTATTTCATCACCAGGATTCTGATTGACGGAGGGTCCAGCCTCAATATTTGTCCATTAGTGACTCTCGTAATATTGGGAAAGAGCCTGCATGATATCAAAGATGGAGCCATCGATGTCAATGCTTTCTATGGTTCCCAAAGATCCACTATTGGGGAAATCCGTTTGTGTCTCCAAATAGGACCTACTTGGTTCGATGTCGACTTTCAAGTAATAGACATCCCAGCATCTTACAACTTGCTATTGGGACGTCCTTGGATCCATGCCGCTAGGGCTGTGATATCAACCCTACATCATGCGGTGAAGTTTGAGTGGAATCACCTAGAGGTGATTATTCATGGCGACGGTAGCAATCCCATATACAGTTGCCAAACCATCCCGGCAATCAGAGGAAGAAGAAAGATAGGCGGAGAAACCTACCACTACAATGAGTGAGTCAACGTCGTGGCCAAGGACAAATGGTGGGATAACAAAATCAAAAGCATATTGAACTTGTGCGGGTACAAACTTGGCAAGGGACTCGGCAATAATCTCCAAGGAATTGTTAAGCCTATCAAGTTGAAGAAGCACGGTACCACTTTCGGTTTGGGATATGAATACACTTGGGAGGTATTCAACCATTGATCGCCACCATGGTGCAGTCCCTACTACCCAGTGGAACATTCGATACCTCGCTTGGAGCAGACTTTTCAACCAGCCGATGTTGTATATGGATCAGAAGAAGAGGAAGCACTGGCGGCGATTGAGGAATTTGTTTTTGGAAGATGATAACATGGACTGTTACATCATTTTCGAGGAGTAAGGGGAGGAAGGCCCTTCCATACAAGCCGTGAGCCGAGAAGCACGCCTCAACAATTGGTCCATCAGAACCACTAGAGACCGGAAAGCTTCGGGGTAGCAAGGCTGAACAAAGCACCATGCATTATCTTAATTTTTTGCTAGTTGACTTTATTTCCAAATTTTAATTTCGAAATAAGAGTTCCAATGTTCAAAACAATTATGAAATTTATCAAAGCATTTTAGTTTCTTATAAATCTTGCTCTTATTAATTTTTATCGGTTACTTTATTTACGCAGCATTACTATTAATTATCTTGATGAACCGACGATTGTGACATGCAACAAGACAACACAACAAACGGATATAGACTCAGAAGAATATGATATACCAGAAGAGGTTGAGGATTTTGAGAATAGACCTAAGTCTAACTTGGACGAAACTAAGTCTGTTAACCTGGGAGATGCAGAAAATGTCAAAGAAATGTGCATCAGTGTTCATTTATCACCATCAGAAAAGGAAGAGTACACAGAATTCCTAAGGGAATACGAGGACATATTCTCCTGGTCGTATGATGATATGACCGATCTCAGTACATGTATTGTGGCTCACAAACTGCCAACCGATCCTGCATGCCCGCCGGTAAAGCAGAAGCTCAGGAAGTTCAAGCCTGACATGAGTTTAAAAATCAAGTAAGAAGTCACCGAGCAAGTCAAAGCCAAGGTTCTCAGGGTAGTAGAGTATCCAACATGGTTAGACAACATCGTGCCACTACCGAAGAAGGATGGGAAGTTTAGAGTCTGTGTCAATTACCGGGACCTCAACTAGGCCAGTCCTAAAGATGACTTCCCCTTGCCAAACATATACATTCTAATTGACAATTGCACCAAGCACGAGCTGCAATCGTTTGTTGATTGTTTTGCTGGGTATCATCATATCTGGATGGACGAATAAAATGCTGAGAAAACATCCTTCATTACGATGTAGGGGATGTATTGTTACAAGATGATGCCATTTGGGTTAAAGAATATTGGGGCTACCTACATGAGGGTCATGACTACTATTTTCCATGACATGATACACAAAGAAATCGAAGTGTATGTAGATGATATTATCATCAAGTCCAAGAAAACCACTAACAACATGGAAGATTTGAGGAAGTTCTTCAACAGACTGAGAAGGTACAACCTGAAGCTGGATCCCGCCAAATGTGAATTCGGGGTTCATGCCGAAAAACTACTCGGGTTTATTGTGAGTCGCCGAGGAATAGAAATGGACCCATCAAAGGTCAAGGCCATCCAAGAATTGCCACCACCAGAGAACAAGAAAGAGGTTATGAGTTTCTTGGGGAGACTTAACTACATCAGCCGATTTATAGCTCAGTCCACTATCATTTGTAAGCTAATCTTTAAGATGTTAAAGAAGGACGCTGCCGCTAAATGGACCGATGACTGTCAGAAAGACTTCGACATAATCAATGAGTACTTGTCAACACCACCAGTTTTGGTCCCGCCCGAGCCAGGAAGACCTCTATTCAGTTGTGTTCTGGGGCAGCATAATGAAACGGGGAGAAAGGAGCAGACCATCTACGATCTGAGCAAGAAGTTCACCCCATACGAGGCTCGGTATTCTCTGTTAGAACGCACTTGTTGTGCTCTGACTTGGGTAGCTCAGAAGCTGAGGCACTATTTTTGTGCCTATACTACTTGTCTCATATCAAGAATGGATCCGCTGAAGTACATCTTTTAGAAGCCCATGCCCACTGGCAAACGAGCCAAGTGGCAAATCCTGCAGAGTGAATTTGACATTGTTTGCGTGACTCTGAAGGCAATCAAAGGACAAGCACTGGCAGACCATCTTGCCGAAAATCCCATGGACGGAGAATACGAACCCCTAAAGACGTATTTTCCTGACAAAGAGGTATCTTTTATAGGAGAGGATATTGCAGAATCCTATGATGGTTGAAGAATTTTTTTCGACGGAGCAGCAAATTTCAAAGGAGTTGGCATTGGAGCAGTCCTAGTATCAAAAACCGGCCAACATTATCTGGTATCTGCCAAGCTCAGGTTCCAGTGCACCAACAACATGGCCGAGTACGAAGCCTGCATCTTAGGGCTCAAGCTGGCCATTGACATGAGCATTCAAGAGTTGCTAGTGATCGGAGATTCAAACCTCCACTGGCTACTCAACATAGGATAGGTCCTTGTCCTGACGGACTGAACTAAAATCCAACACGTGCGACGGATCACCGTGATACCTCCGGAGCATAGAAACACGAAATACTGGGTGAACTCGTGCCAAGCTAGGAGGTAAGGCAAGCTCATAAGCAACCTCCCCAACCTGCCTCAATATCTCAAAAGGGCCAATAAACCTCAGACTCAACTTTCCTCTCTTCCCAAATCTCATAATGCCCTTCATCGGCGAAACACCCACTCCACAACCATATAGGAAACATCTCAAACCTTACGGTCCGCATAGCTCTTCTCTCTGTACTGGGATGTACCGAGTCTATCCTGAATCACTTTAGCCTTTTCCAAAGCATCCTGAACCAAGTATGTGCCCAATAATCTAGCCTTACACAGCTCGAACCAACCCACCGGGTCTCTGGTGCTCTATTTTCACCTGCTCACAGTTGAGGCACTGAGGTACAAACCCGACTAGGCTCCGAAAGATCAAATCTCACAAACTGGCTGGCTAAGGCCTGAACATCCATCACCATGGCCTATATAATGCTGGTAGGGAAGCCAAACTTCCCAAATTCTCTGCCCGGTGACTCAAAGCATTGACCATTACATTGGCCTTGCCCGGGTGATAGAGGATAGTGATGCAATTATCCTTCCGCAACGCTAACCACCTCCTCTAGCGCAAATTTAGATCATTTTGCTTGAAAGGCGCTGCAAGATACGGTGATCATTATAAATCTCACAAGGAACACCGTACAAATAATGACGCCAGGTCTTCAAGCCGTGAAAAGTAGCGGCTAATTCAAGATCGTGAACAGGATAATTCCTCTCATTTACCTTAATCTGTCTGGGCGCGTATGAAATCACCCTACCTTCATGCATCAATACAGCTCCAAGGTAAATCCTCCAGGCATCACAAAAGATAGTATAAGACCCCAAACCTGTAGGCAATACCAATACTGAGGCCGTAGTCAAAGCTATCTTGAGCTTCTGAAAGCTCGCCCTGCACTCTTCCATCCACTGGAACGGAGCACCCTTCCGGGTCAGTGTGGTCATAGGGGCTGCAATAGATGAACACCCCTCCATAAAATGGTGGTAGTAACCCGCCAAGCCAAGGAAACTACGGATATCTATAGCTGAGGATGGTCTGGGCCAACTCTGCACTGTTTCTACCTTCTTCAGATCCACCCGAATACCCTCACTCGATACCAAGTGGCCTAAGAATGCCACAGAATACAACCAGAATTCACATTTTGAAAACTTTGCATATAATTTCTTTTCTCCCAAAGTCTGAAGCACTGTCCTCAGGTGCTGCTCATGATCTTCCCGACTCCGGGAATACACCAGAATGTCATTAATAAAGATAATAACAAAAAGAAAAGATATGGCCGAAATACACTGTGTATCAGATGCACAAAAGTTGTTGGGGCATTGGTCAGCCCAAATGACATATAAGGAACTTGTAATGGCCATACCGAGTCTTGAAAGCAGTCTTCGGGATATCTGGTTCCCGAATCATCAACTGATGGTAACCTGAGCGCAAATCAATCTTAGAAAACACTCGTGCGCCCTGGAGCTGGTCAAATAGATCATCAATACGGGGCAAAGGATAACGATTCTTCACTGTAGCCTTGTTCAACTGTCGATAATCAATACACATACGCATAGAACCATCTTTTTTTTCTTCACAAACAGAACAGGAGCACCCCAAGGTAATACACCGGGTCGAATAAAACCATTATCAAGCAATCCCTGCAACAGATCATTCAACTTAACTGAAGGTTTCACCTCATCCTTAGTCCATAACCTTAGGACAGGATCCAAACTTCAACATCTGGCATTCGTCATAGGACCTGAATTCCACGTCATCACACTGCATTAGTCTTATTTCAACACACTTCAACTTTTAATAGCGCCTATATACTTCGAAATTGTTCTCCGGGATGTTACATTCTCCCCCACTCAGATTCATTCGTCCTCAAATGCACAACGTAGCTTATCTCTTTCTTCGCACATCTTAATGTCTCAAAATTTTCTAACTCCCAAAATTTTTAGAAATTTTGGCAGAGTCGTCTCCCCTGTAATTGGGACTATCCACCTGTCAGAGTAACACCAAAACAACTCCTAACAACACATCCAAAACCCAATGAAACACCACAATGTATATATCAATAACATTAATCTCAGTATTACAAGCATCATATTATCATAAAGATATTGGGACGTGAAATATATCATATGTATGCACATAACCACGTCTTTGGCCATAATAGTTGTTCATAACTCACAACATTGCCAATTAGCCTTATGTTAAGAAACATCTCATTTCGACCCTCCACTTTACTCACAACGAGGCATGGAGATCTCATAATTACTTACCCGAATTAACGAGTCATATTTATCGCCACCAGGGCACCCATCTCATAGGCTAAAACTCAACGTTTACAACATAAAAATGGCCGAATATGGACGGACAATATACAAGAATTGTCAAATAAGCCTAACAGGCATGACTTCCATTTAAAATATAGTACAATTTTTTTTTAATTTCATAAAAGGAGAATTTTAGACACAAACTTTTCACCACCTGGACCTCGTCCTTATATAACATTCACTGCAGCTCGTAGCCCGGTTTAAAATATTTCACATTATATAAAAATGTGAGGATCTCATCCTCAACTCAGAATCAGAAGTATTTGCATATTGTGCGAACTGAAAATTTCCATTCCCTTTATTTCTTCTTTGACATAAATTCCATCAAACAAAATCACAACATATAATGAACCCTCATACCGATAGGGAATATAATTCACAATTGAAATTAATTATCCTGAAATCACATCAAAACCCACTGTAGTAAGTAATAGAAAGTCACTTTTAGCCTCATAGCTATTCTTAGTGACTAACACATAATGATAGAAATAAATATCTCCATATAATAGCCCAACGTGTGTATTCACATAAGTAGATTTCAGGATTGCGAAGCTCACCCATGAGTGGAGAATATTAAGAGGACTCGCCTCAAATTTTCAGAACCAAATCAAATTAAGGAAAAATATCCTTTTTATAACAATCGGAATTGTACATATAATGACACCCTCTGGTGTAGTGGCCTCAACCACACCATAGCAATTATATCAATGTGTTGGCCTCCACCTCTTAGGCGCCATCTACCCGCTCGTCTTCCATCTCTAACTTGTAGTGTATGTAGATTAGTAACTATAATGGAGTGTGTGGACCGAGTGTTCTGATGAAATAGATTTCTCCTATGTTTGGGACAATTTCTCATGATGTTTCTAGTATCATCACCTTCGTAATAACCCATCTGCAGTTCGGCTGCTCATAATGAGTCTGTGCCAGATAACTAGAATAACCATTGAAGGAATCAGATGCGAGTGGTGCATTAAAAGATGACTGCCCCATGAGAGTACCCAGATTAACTGGAGCACTACGAGTATTTCTGAAATTATTTCCATGTTCCTGCTGATACAGAAATGTAAAATTATTATGGACATAGGAATATCGAAAATCCCAGCATCATCCCATACAATTCTTAGCTCTTACTCATATACAAATTTCAGAGAACTTTTGAATATCACATAAATACATCTCAGACCAAATCTGATATGACACATGACCCACAATTTGATCGTTGATAATGAACTCCTTTCACTTGGCGCAAATCCATAAGATACATCCTATAATCCATGATACTAACCTTTATCGCTCGTACGTCGCCATCATAAGACAACTCAAGCCATTCGTTTAGCACATGTCATTCTTATGACACTTAAACTCACTTTCTCCAGTATCTCCGTTGCTAGTTGTACCCTTCGCAAAATAGATATCTCATATGAACCACATAGTCTTTATTACCACCAACTATCTTCAGATCTACATCCACCTCATGACTCTACCACTATCGCGACGATTAGGCAATTAAGCGAACCTTCTTAATACCGTACTTATCAACTAGATGTCAAAACCTATTGCACCCCCATGTGCACAACTGAATGATCTCTCAATACTCCTGCATTATCGATATGGATGACACGCAGTAACAATGGTTGAGCAGATTCTTGGATCCCTTATAATTCTTCTATAGCATCACGAACCGTTGGCGCATAATTGATACCGAGGGCACAATTTCAATACACGAGTGGATGCAAAAAGAACATATGATATAGGCTCCAAACTGAATAAATGTCGCACGATAAGGAATGAAATGAAGTGGAATTTTCCTAACGGTTACATAGCCTCTCGTAGATAAGTACAGACGTCTTTGTACCAATCAGCGAGACTCTAATAAACCGGCTTGTGATCCATGACTCCTATGAACCTAGAGCTCTGATACCAACTTGTCATGACCCCAGTTCGCCCTCCGTGAACTATCGTGATGGCACCTAGTCCCTATGACTAGGTAAGCCTAACAATGCGGAAAATAATCTAAACTTGCGGAATTAAATAGACAAAAGTAAAAATAACTTAATGGAACAATATGTCGATGTCGCTTGGCATATCAATACAATTTCAAATTCTGAAACACTATACCCAAAACCCAAAAACTCATGGATCCACAAGCTAAGAAAGTACTACGTAGCTCTAATCTCCAGAATCTCTGACAAGAACAGAAGTACAGAAGTATAGAAGGGCCAAATACTAAACACAGGAATAGAAAGAGACTCCTCGGTCTGCGGACGTGGCAGATATACCGCAAAGTCTCTAGAGCAGTTGCCTCGCCTCAGGGGCAATAGGACTGAATATAAGTACCTGGATCTGCACATGAAAAACATGTACAGAAAGGGCATGAGTACACCATAACGGTACTCAGTAAGTGCCAAGCCTAACCTCAGTTGGGTAGTGACGAGGAAAGTCACGGCCCTACTAAGGTAAAATACAAGGTATAATCCTATAGTGTGAAAGGAGCAGTATAGGTAAGTGCGAACATCAGTAATATAGCACCGTGTAAAGAGAACAGCAATAAGTTCACAGAATAACGCAAATACAATATAAACACTGGAGGAAATAAAATTCAGTACCAATAATACCAACCGAGGATCTCCAGGATACCGTCCGGAGTCCCATTTTCATTTTATATGTCCAGTGGATCTCCCGGGATACCGTCCCATAGTCCAACTATCGTCTGTCCAGTGGATCTCCCGGGATACCGTCCCGTAGTCCAACTATCATCTGTCCAGTGGATCTCCCAGGATACTGTCCCGTAGTCCAACTATCAATGTACAGGGGATCTCCCGGGAATCTAAACCATAGTCCCAAATATAAATACCCAGTACTGGGGGAATCTACCGGATGCATTCCCGTAGTTCCATATAACTGTGCAGGGGGATCTCTCGAGAATCGAACCCGTAGTCCCAAATATAAATGTGCAGGGGGATCTCCTGGGAATGGAACCCGTAGTCCCAAAGTAAACAAACAAGGTGCACAACAAAATCAAAGAGATACTCAGAAAAATATCAACTTCACAATAAGGCAAAAAAATAGTCTATCCTAGCCTGCTGCACAGAATCCAAACAAGGCATGTTGAGCAAGTAAGTTAATTAAGTCAATTAGACATGCTTCCCTAGATTAACAACAGACTTAACTTCCAAGTAGTACAAACCAGAAAGGAAAAATACGATTTAAGATTATTTTAATGAAAATAAGATTTTCAACAATTAGCACAAGTACGCCCTCGTCACCTCACGTAGAGGGTATTTTAGTTACCACAATATCAATCCTAAGGGGAGAGTCCCCCACACAAGGTTAGACAAGCCACTTACCGCGAACAAGTGTAAATCAACCCGAAACCACGCTTTTGCCACGAGTATCCGACTCCAAATGGCCCAAATCTATTCAATATTAAATTGCATATTGTAAATAATACTTCAAGTAATTGATTATACAATTAAATTCTAAGCTAACACGCAAAATTATGTAAAATGACCAAAATGCCCCTTGGGCCCACATCTCGGAATCGGGTGAAAATTATATTTCTAGAAACCTCGCACTCTCACGAGTCTAACCATACCAAAATTATTCAAATCTCGTAACATTTTGACCTTCAAATCATCAAATCTATCCGAGAGGATTTTCTAAACTTTTCCAATTAAATTCACGAATTTAATGCCAAAACTTGTAATATATTCAAGTTATATAACCAAAATTAAGTTAAGAACACTTACCCCATGTGAGCACGTGATTTTTGTCCTAAGCAGATTATTCTTAAAAATCCAAACAAAATGATTTTTTAAATTTTGTTGATATTTGTGGCATTTTTGTGTTAATTAGTTGCATAATAATTCATAAAAAATATACAAAAATATGCATATGCATTAGGATTTTAATTTTGCAATTTTGGTATTAATACAATTTAAGAACAAATTAAACAAAAATCAAAATAGCATTTTTATGTTTTAATTGAAAAATACCATAAAAAATAGAAATTAATTAGTTTTAAAATTAGCAAAATAAAAAAAACAAAAAAAAGAAAAGAAAATACAAAAGAATTAAATAAATATAAAAGGAAAATACAATATACAAAAGAAAATACAAGTTAAAACAAATACAAATATACATAAAATTGGACTGATAATATTAGTAGCCCAAAAATCAAATACACCAGTCCAAATTGACCCCAGGCCCAAAATATGTTACCCGGTCTGCCTGGCTTTAAATCTAAATGAAACCGTTTAAGCTTAATAGATCTGGGCCGTTGAAATTCTTGATCAAACGGTCAGATTACACAAACCATTTAATAAGCCAAACGACGACGTTTCAGTCGTTAAATCCTGGCCGTTTAGTTGATTGATCCAACGGGTAGAATGGAATCGTCACTTAAATGAGACGACACCGTTTCAAGCCCAGTGATCTGAGCCGTTAATATACTTAATCCAACGGCTCAGAATCTTAGATGTTTTTTAGATACACTGGTGTATACTTACACCATTAATTATTTCACCTTCCACCCGTCTCTACACAAACCCTAGCCGCCCCTTTTTCCTCTCACCTACCCGGCCGGAACCCTACCGGCGGGAGATAAGACTTATGCCAATCCTTCCCAAAAATACACCCTAGAACCCCCCGTTAACCACTGATCCCACCCCTCTACCCTGTTTCCCTCGAATCCCCCTAGTTTCCTTCGAATATTCATTCAAGTGTCGCCGGAACCCTACTCCGGCGAACACCACTTCGACCAATCAAGTCCAAAATCATACCAAACCACCCCTTTACCACCCTAATCACTATTGTAACAAGTTTCGAGCCCTAAAAGTCACTAAAACGGCTCGAAATAAGATCTAAGGTTCGCCGGTGACCAAGAAATTCAAGAAATCGATGCCAAGACCTCTGAAGAACTCTGGAAATCTTTCACGACTTAAAGAAAACTCAAAAAAAAAGAGACTGTCCGTTTAAAAATTCCAAAGCTAAGTTTCTTTTTCTTTTTTTATATATTATCTCTGTTCCTTGGTTTTCTATTTCGTGCATATAGTTTTTTATGAGTTTTTGCTTGTTTTCCATTTCTTGACTTTTAAAATTCTGTTTTTCTTAAAACCTACTGATTTTATAAGTGATTAGATATTAATTTGATTTTTAGAATGATTTTATTTGTTTGTTTCACTTTTCTGAAATTAGTCGATTCTATTAATTGTTAGATTTAATTAGTTTGAGATTAATCAGCACTAATTAGTTCGAATGTTTGTTAGTATATTTTGAGATTAGTTATTCAAATTGGTTATAGTTGTTAGTCCCTTAGTTATTAATAAATTCAATAGTAAAATTTGATTAAATTCTGAATAATCAGTTAGTTTATGATAAAATTCAAATAAATAATTCATGGGATGAAAGGATGGGAAAAGTGCTCGGTTACTTAGTAAAACATTTAAAATGCAGGGGTATTTTGGAAATCTTAAAAAGGGCCCTTAGTAATAAACCATAAGAAGTAGGGACATTCTGGGTATAGAAAATGGGGTAATAGTAATAAGACTAAGGAGACAAGGATAATATGGGTAGTAAAAAAGGCAATTAAGTAATATTTAAATTGAAGTGAGGGCATAATGAGTATTACAAAGGGGTAGGAATATGGTAGAATTAGCTAGAACATTCTAGAATGGGCTGTAGTGTACATTTTAAATAAACAATTGCACTTACTTGTGCAACAAGTTAGAAATTAGAGGACTAATGAGCAAATAATTGAAATCTGAAGTTCCCTCCCATTTAAGTCTATAAATAGGCATGTATTTGCCTTCATTAGGGAGCTTTTGGGGGAACCCTAAAAATTCTAAAAGCATTTTACAAGGTTTTGGGGAAAAGTTTTGAAGTTTTGAAGTTTGGAAGAATTTTGAAAAATCTGAAATATACTAAAGTAGTCTCTGTTTTCCTCGATTTAATTCTCACAAATTCCTGTTAAAAAACTCCAAAAAATACCATAAACAGTTGAAATTCTACTGTTACATTGAATTCCGAGGTTCATTTGAAGATTGTTTGATCTATTTGTTCATCAAGATATAAGTTCTCTGAAGTTTATTGTTTCTACTGGTTTTATCTGCTTCTGCTGGGTTTAATCCTGTTGATATCAAAGCTGTGCATCATTTGCTGATTAGATTGCCATTGCTGATCCTATTTTCCATCAATTGAAGTAGATTCTCATTGATTTTTCATTACAAATTCCAGGTACACATTTTGTAGATCTCAGGCTTGTGGAAATGAAGTAAATGCTGTTTGAGCTGTTTTACCGAAGCTATTTTGTTTCTATTTTAGTTTCATCTAAAAATGATTATATGCTTTTGAAACTTTGTATTGTTTGTTAATTAGATTAATTCTAAATTGTATAATGGGGACTGTTACACACCAGTAGCTAATTAGCTAGTTGAATGCAATTGTTAGCATAATTTCAACGTTGTTAGATTTCTGTTTTCATAGCTTTGTGAACTATTGCAGACTGCCTAAGTTTCTAGTTACTGGCATTAGTTTTAGTATAGTTGTAAATTTAATATTCTACATTTATTATTTGGCAGTAGCATAGAAATTAGAATAAGTTGTAAAATAAGCTTGGGACAAGTATGTAATGAAGTAGGCTGTTATTTGCTCACTTTAATGGTCATATAATCACTTTTACGATTAAACTCAATCATATTCTCAGTTTGCTTACACTTAGTGATATCCATTAAGTCATTGGCAGTAAAAAAATAAGTAAAGCTGTCGAAATTTTGAACTAAAATGAGAATAAGCAGCTGTTTCACCAATTTGAATAAATAAATGAAGTTGCTTCCTTGTTATCAATAGTTAAATGCATGTTGAGTAATTTGAACAAATTATGTAAGAATTCAAGGCATGGTTAGTGCTAAACAATTTTGAGCCCATAACAGTCCATTGTGAACAATTTTAAGGCCCGTCTTCTTGTTTAAATACAATCCATATAGTGGCAATGCCTTTTGGCATAGGTAGAGCTAAACAATATAGGGCCAATGATACGGCCCACATGCTGAAAGCCCCAATAAAGTTAGTTTGTTTAAACATTATTTGAGCATCGTAGTAGGATACATAGATGCATTAATTAATTAGGGTTTTTTAGAGACTAATAAAAATAGAGAATATAGTTCACTTTAGGATTGACCTTTAAATAAAATCGAGATGAGCCTCGCCCAATGAATTAATGCACAATTGCGGGGCCCTCCATAATTGCTAGTAAAATATTAGAATTGGAAGGACCGTTTAGTAAATTTCACGATCTTTCCCAAAGTTAATAAATGCGTAGATGCTTTAGGCACGAATAATAATAATATTACTTTCTCAAATACGGGTGCACATTTATGTGACCCAAATCCATATCTCAACGAAGTCGAAATGTGTTAAAAGCCACGGGCGTACCAGTACGGCGTGGTCCAAAATACATTTCCATGACGTTATAATTCTTGTAAAATTAAATAATAAAGCGAGATATTAATGCACATAAAAATGGAACAAATATGGAAATCAAATAAAAACAAATACAACAGTTGAGCGACCGTGCTAGAACCACGGAATTCGGGAGTGCCTAACACCTTCTTCCGGATTAACAGAATTCCTTATCCGGATTTCTGGTTCGCGGACTGTTAATAGAGTCAAACTTTCCTCAGCTCGGGATTCAACCGGTGACTTGGGACACCATTAATTTCCCAAGTGGCGACTCTGAAACTAAATAAATAAATCCCGTTCCGACTGTCCTTAAATTGGAAAAACTCCTTCCTTTTACTATATCCCTTCCCGGGATGTGGTAGCTCCGTGTAAAAAGGAGGTGTGACAGTTCTGGCGACTCTGCTGGGGATTATATGATACCCAGAACTTCGGTTCAGGTTTTAAGAATTCGAGCTCAGTTAAATTGCTGTATTTGTTTATATCTAATTTTCCTATATGTCTTGATTAATGTGCTATATGTTTACCGCTTTGATATTACGTGAACTGTGTATAAATTGTGCCGAAAACCCTTCTCTTCTTACCTCCGGGGATGTTCTTGCTGGTTGAGACTCCCCATTCTGTTAGTGTCATACCTAAATAAGAAAAGAGGCCGGACAAGTTACTAAGCCGGACGATCCCGCGGGTCCCCGGTACGTAGCCCCCTCCTCGACTCGAGTTGTCCGCTCGGGTACACAGTCCAGAAAAAAATAACCAGGTTTTGAACCTAGAAATAGGGACATTTATTTGCATCATATATGACTTAGGGGACTCAACACAGGGGTTGGGTCCGTCTAGGACAGGTAACCCAATTATGAAAAAACCATCATAATTATATGTTGCATTTATTTGTCTCGAGCCATCATGCTGACCGGTTAGGGAAAAAGAATTGAGTGAAAAGAAAAGAAGAAATAACAATTGTTGATATTCAAATACTGTCGAAATTCTGTCGAAATTTGGTGGATTTATAAATAAGAAAATTATTGATTTTAGAAATCTTGTTTCGGGATATGGAAATAAATAAAATTTTGTTATTTTTATTCTCAAAAATTAGAAAATATAATTAGATTTGCCAATAAAAAAATTTTTTTTTAGAAAATCTTGTCATTAAAAATAGTTGGGATAATTCAATTTTGTCGAAAATCAAAAATGGTTTGCCTAAAAAATAATTTGACTGAACTACGCCGGTTTGATTCTCGTCTTCCGGGGCATGATACGTAGGCAACCCTTAAACGGGTCCAACCACACTTTTTGCAAAAACAACCAAAAAATTACAAATTTTTGAATTTTTGTCATAAATTAAGTGATGCCATTTTGTCAAAATGGTCGAATGTCCCGAAAAGGCGCTGGAAGGCTGTTTGTGCAAAAACGACCACTTTTGAGTCATTTTTCCAAATTAGCAAGCATAGCCTTAAAACCTTCATTTGGAGTGCTGAAAG
>MU720738.1:0-31540 GCA_026770625.1 Nicotiana glauca
TCATCGTTCCTGTGTGGTAGTGTTTGAGGGTCTTGAGACCCGTGTTGATTTATTACTTTTAGACATGGTAGATTTCGATGTTATATTGGGGATGGACTGGTTGTCCCCGTATCATGCTATCTTGGATTGTCACGCCAAGACCGTGACTTTGGCTTTGCCATATTTGCCCGATTGGAGTGGAGAGGGACCCCATGTCAGGCCACCCACAGTGTTATTTCATATGTTAAGGCTCGATGTATGGTCGAGAAAGGGTGTTTAGCTTATTTGGCATATGTTCGTGATTCCAGCACAGAGGTTCCTTCTGTTGACTCTGTTCCTATTGTTCGGGAGTTCACAGAGGTTTTCCCTTCAGACCTGCCGGGTATGCTGCCCCACAGGGATATTGATTTCTGTATTGATCTGGCCCCACGCACGCAGCCCATTTCTATTCCGCAGTATCGTATGGCCCTGCCAGAATTAAAGGAGTTAAATGACCAGTTGCAGGATTTGCTAGAGAAGGGTTTTATCCGGCCTAGTGTTTCTCCTTGGGGCGTGCCGGTGCTATTTGTAAAGAAAAAGGATGGGTCGATGAGGATTTGCATTGATTATCGGCAATTGAACAAGGTGATGATAAAGAACAAGTATCCACTGCCAATGATTGATGATTTGTTTGACCAGCTTCAGGGTGCGAAGGTGTTTTCAAAGATAGACTTGAGATCTGCCTACCACCAGCTGAGGATTAGGGCGTTTGATGTCCATAAGACGACATTTCGCACTCGGTATAGGCATTATGAGTTTTTGATCATGTCATTTGGGTTGACCAATGCCTCAGCAGCATTTATGGAGTTGATGAATAGAGTGTTCAGGCCTTATCTAGACTTGTTCGTGATAGTCTTCATTGATGATATTCTTGTGTACTCCCACAGTCAGGAGGAACACGAGCAGCACCTCAGAGTGGTTCTTCAGACTCTGAAGGATAGTCAGTTGTATGCTAAATTCTCGAAGTGCGAGTTCTGGTTGAGTTCAGTTGCATTTCTGGGTCATGTAGTATCAGCAGAGGGCATTCAGGTAGATCCGAAGAAGATTGAGGCAGTCAAGAATTGGCCTCGACCAGCTTCAGTGACGGAGATTCAGAGTTTCTTGGGATTAGCAGGATATTATCGCCAGTTCGTGGAGGGGTTTTCATTTACTGCAGCCTCGATGACCAGGTTAACCTAGAAGGGTGCCCATTTCAGGTGGTCAGACGAGTGCGAGGAGAGCTTTCAGAAGCTCAAGACAGCTCTGACTACGACACCGATATTGGTTTTGCCCACAGGTTCAGGACCTTATACATTTTATTGTGATGCTTCCCGTATTGGGCTTGTCGCAGTATTAATGCAGGATGGTAGGGTCATTGCTTATGCTTCGAGGTAGTTGAAGATCCACGAGAAGAATTATCCGGTCCATGATTTAGAGTTGGCAGCCATTGTTCATGCTTTAAAGATTTGGAGGCATTATCTATATGGTGTGACGTGTGAGGTGTACACAGACCACAAGAGCCTTCAGTACTTGTTCAAGCAAAAGGAGTTGAATTTGAGGCAGAGGAGGTGGTTGGAGTTGTTGAAAAATTATGATGTTACTATTTTTTACCACCCAGGGAGAGCCAATGTGGTGGCCGATGCATTGAGTAGGAAGTCCGCCAGCATGGGTAGTCTTGCTTATGTTCCGGTCAGCCAAAGACCGCTTGTTTTGGCTATTCAGGCCTTGGCCAATCGGTTTGTGAGGTTGGACATTTCTGAGCCTAGCCGAGTATTAGCTTGCACTGTCGCTCGTTCTTCGTTATTGGAGGGTTTCCGTGATCGGCAGTTTGATGATCCTCATTTGTGTGTCCTGAGAGACACGGTGCATCGTGGAGGTTCCACGAAGGTGACTTTAGATGATGATGGGGTTTTGAGGTTGCAGCGGCGAGTTTGTGTTCCCAATGTCGATGGGATTCGAGAGTTGATCTTATCGGAGGCCCATAGTTCTTGGTATTCTATTCACCCGGGCACCACGAAGATGTATTAGGACTTGCGGCAGCATTATTGGTGGCGTAGGATGAAGAAAGACATTGTTGCATATATGGCTCGGTGTTTGAATTGTCAGCAGGTCAAGTATGAGCATCAGAGGTTTGGTGGTGTATTTTAGAGGATTGAGCTTCCCGAGTGGAAGTGGGAGAGGATTACCATGGATTTTGTTACTGGACTTTCGGTGACTCGGAAGAAGTTTGATGCTATTTGGGTCATTGTTGATAGGCTGACCAAGTCAGAACATTTCATTCCTGTTGCCACCCCCTATTCATCAGAGAGATTAGCTGAGGTCTACATCCAGGAGATTGTTCGCCTTCATGGGGTGCCGACATCTATCATTTCAGACCGGGGTACGCAGTTTACCTCGCACTTTTGGAGAGCAGTTCAGCAGGAGTTAGGCGCCCAGGTTCAGCTGAGCACAGCATTCCACCCTCAGACGGACGGCCAGTCCGAGAGGACTATTCAGATATTGGAGGATATGCTCCGAGCCTGTGTCATTGATTTTGGAGGCTCTTGGGACCAGTTTTTGCCTTTAACAGAGTTCGCCTACAACAATAGCTACCAGTCCAGCATCTAGATGGCTCCTTATGAGGCGTTGTATGGTAGGCGATGTCGGTCTCCAGTCGGATGGTTTGAGCCGGGAGAGGCTCGGTTATTGGGTACGGATTTAGTCCAGGAGGCCTTGAATAAGGTCAAGATCATTCAGGACAGGCTTCGTTCGGCTCAGTCATGGAAAAAGAGTTATGCGGATCGCAAGGTTCGAGATGTAGCTTTCATGGTTGGTGAGCGAGTATTGCTCTATGTATCGCCTATGAAGGGCGTGATGAGATTTGGGAAGAAGGGCAAGCTTTGCCCTAGGTTCATTGACCCATTTGAGATTCTTGATCGTGTGGGAGAGGTGGCTTACATACTTGCCTTGCCACCTAGCTTGTCAGCCGTGCATCCAGTATTCGTGTGTCTATGCTACAGAGGTATCACGGCGATCCTACCCACGTGTTAGATTTCAGCACTGTCCAGTTGGACAAGGATCTATTCTACGAGGAGGAGCCGGTAGATATTCTAGACCGGCAGGTTCGACAGTTGAGGTCGAAGAGTTTTCTTTCAGTGCGTGTTCAGTGGATCTCCTGAGGCATCGACCTGGGAGTCCGAGTCTGATATGCGGAGGCGTTACGCTCATATATTTCCTGATTCAGGTACTTCTTTCTTTTGTCCGTTCAAGGACGAACGATTGTTTTAGAGTTGGAGAATGTGACGACCCAAAAGGGCATCACTGGATTTCTCCCTTTTTCCGTGCTTCTGAGGCCTTTAAGACCTCACGTTTAGTTGCCTCGATTAGTGTGCGTAGTCCGGGCGCAACCAGAAAGCTTTTATGTTGAAATATGTGAAATCTGTAAAATATTTGAAGAATTTTGATATTAATATGGTTAAAGTTGACTTCGGTCAACATTTTTGGTAAACGGACCCGGATCCGTAATTTGACGGTCCCGAAGGGTCCGTAGAAAAATATGGGCTCGGGCATGTGCCCGGAGTCAAAATTCGAGGTCTAGAACCTGAGTAAAAGAATCTTTCTATTAAATTATTTTTCTAAAATTATTAAGAAAAATGGAAATGAAAATTGATTAAAATACAATGGTATCGGGCTCGTATTTTGGTTCCGACGCCCAGTATAAGTCTTATACATTGTTTAAGCGCTTTCTGTGAAGTTTGGTCGAAACCGGACGTCGTTTGACGTGTTTCGGACCTAATTATCTAAAGTTAGAAGTTTAAGAACTTTGAAATGAAAATAATAATTTTGTGGCTTGATCCTTTGATTTCGATATTATTTTGGTGATTTGATCACTTGACTAAGTTCGTAGGGTGTTATTGAGTTAGTGTGTGCGTTTGGTTGGTAGCCTCGAGGGCTCGGGAGTGATTTGGGGTGTGGTTCGGAGCGTTTTTGGAACTTAGGAAGGGTCAGAATTTCTGCAATTGTTTTACACAGGTCCGTTGCCCTATGCGAACGCGACCTTGTCCCGCTTCGCACTGCTTGTTTCCTTCAGCCTTCTTCGCGTTCACGGTACACCCCCGCGTTCACACTATTCTGCCAACCCCTTATATGCGTTCGCATACATACCTTCGCGAACGCATAGGCCAAGCCTGCCCCCCCCCCCAACTTCCCTTCTACGCATTCGCATGATGCCTTCGCGAACGCATAGAGTACCCGACCAGCCTTCTTCACGAATGCGACCTAGTCTCGCGTTCGCATAGGGTTAAATTCCTTCAGTGAATTTTCTTAAAAACAAAACACTCATTACGGGATTTTGCTATTTCTTCACACGAGCTCCTCCCTCAAACACTCCATAGGCGATTTTGAAGAGCTTCTTCCTCCATAACCTCTTGGGTAAGTGTTCTTAGCTTCTTTCCCTCTTAATTTCTTCCACTAATCACTAGTTTCCTAGCCTTAAATTATGAATTCAAGGTAGAAATTAAGGGTTGGGGGTTGAGTTAGGGTTTTGGGAATTTTGGGTGATTCAACCTCTATTTTGGGTCGAATCTTAAAACAAATTACATATTTGAACTCGTGGGGTTATGGGTAATTGGGTTTTTGTCCGAGCCTCGTGTTTGGACCATGTGGGCGCGGTGTCAAATTTTGGTATTTTTGGAAGAATGCTAGAAAACTCATTTCTAGGCTATGGGATTATGTTGTTGAGCCCTAATTGATATCCTTGAATTAATTATGCCTAGATATCATTATTTCGGAGTCGGATTTTAGAGGAAAGGCGGTATTGGAGAGTTGATTGCTATCTTTTGGACAGAGGTAAGTGTTTGATCTAACTTTGGCTTGAGGGAATAGGATTAGAGTATTATTTATTTCTATTTGCTAAATGATCGAGTACAGTGTATAGGTATGGTGACGAATATCTATACACCGGTGTCTAGCATGACCTTGGGTCTTTGTTGTTAGTTGTTCTTGATATATTTGGGACTCTTCCAAGCTAATTAATGAATTCTACATAATGTGAAGAGTTGAGGATCAATTGTGAATTTGTGAATTCTTTGGAGCGGTGGCTCGAACGATAAAATACTATTGAGTAAAAATGAAAGAATTGGTAAGAAATGTGATTAAATCCCTTGCTGGGATGTGAAAATTATCATTGCTCCCTTGCCGGGACTTAGTTGTTTAATTGTATTTATCCCTTACCGGGACATTTCTCATTACTGTTTATTCCCCTCACTCGTTTGGTTGTGATTACTATTTGGGTGAGGAAGAGTGATAATGCACGAAGGGTCGTTCTGTGCCATTGTTAATTATATTATGCACGAAGGGACATTCCGTGCCATTGTTGATTATATTATGCACGAAGGGTCATTCCGTGCCATGAAATGAGAGTTATGTGAGGAAAGCACGAAGGGTGATGCCGTGCATTTTGTTTGATTGCTTTGGGTGAGGATGAGAGTAAAAGAACGAAGGTCGATACCGTGCAACTGTTGGATTTCTTGTCTCTGTTAATTATTATTGTGCCCTGTTTCTTATTTAAGTTGATGACTTTTATATCCGGATTGTACTCTCCCATAGCATGTTTCCCTTCCATGTTAACTGTTTAGTTTTCGGTATTTCTTGACTTTTATTGCATATATATATATATATATATATTGAATTGCATAGGTTAATTTGGTAGTCCTGTCTAGCTTCATCACTACTTCGCCGGGGTTAGGCCAGGCACTTACCAGCACATGGGGTCGGTTGTGCTGATGCTTCACTTCTGTGCTTTTTGCATAGATCACAATACCGGAGCAGATTTTGGACCACAGCAGTAGCACGTCTAGTGGGAGCTGACTTCAGACCAGGGACTACGAGGTAGCCTAGCTGGCGTTCGCAGGCCGGAGTTCCTTTTTCTATATCTTTTGTTTATTTTCATTGTATCGAGACAGACATTGTGTATTTCTTTCTATTCATACTTGTTTGTAGTATGCATTAGTGGTCTGTGAGATAGAGACTCCAGTCTTGGGTAGTAAAATGTTGACTTTTGCACTTTGGGTTTTCATTCACTTATGTTATAAAAGACTTCCGCTTTCATTTAAAGGTTTATTATTGTTATTACTGTTGTATTTTTTTTTCAAAGGTGTAAGTGTTTGGCTTGCCTAGCTCCAACAGTAGGCGCTATCACGACTCCCGATGGTAGAAAATCCGGGTCGTGACAATTACCAAACTCTAGCTCCCCCCTCACTCTCTCTCTTGTTTGCCGCTACTGCCATCGTTCGCCACCACAGAAGTGGCTCCAATCTATCCTAAAATTTCACCCAACCTTCCGCTCTTCGTTATTCTCCCTAAAACTACACGAATTTTAGATCTAGAAAAACCTAGCCGCCACTTTTTTGCCTAAATTCGTGAAGATTGGGCCACCATTTCCACCTAATATTTACATACATAGATAGAGATCAGCGGGGACTATATTTTGATATTGGTCTTGACCCAAAACTCCGGCAATCGAAATTCTGGCGACCAGCACTGCCGCTGCCGCTACCGCACCTCTACCCCACCACTACTCCTCTTTTCTTTAGCCTAGTTTCGACCCAAGAACACCAGTTTTCTTTTGGTATGACAACAAGTTCATTGAGCTTAGTATCTACTAAAATGAAACGAGTGTTCTACGATCGGACAGTCACTACTCGGGGTCCCCGGCATCCGTCTCATTGCTCGATTTGGTATTGAATCCCTCCGTATGGTAAAACAACAATATCCTTTTCCTATTTTATCTTTTTGATTTTGTATTTAGTATTAATTCTAAGATTTAATTCTCATTCATGTCGCTATTATATGTGTGCAATTGAGCTAGGGTAGTATTAGTTTTCAATTACATGCTTACTTTATAAATTTGAATTTGGTTCTTCGACCTAGCCGGTCGAGTATGTCATTATTGTCTGTTAGTTCTGAATTTTGGTTCTTCGACCTAGCCGGTCGACTATTTTGTATGAATTTGTTACGTTTGAATTCTATGTTCTTCAACCTAATTGATCGATAGTTAAGTCTTTATGTTAGTTGTATGAAAAATCAAAAAGATTAATTGAATCATTGTTTTTCTAGTCATTGTTCACTTATTATTAATCATTTTCTGTTAATTTAACAATGCTCGTTTAGCTTCTGTATTGCACTTTATTTTGTTATCTCAATCGCACAAATCAAATTGATTTCTATCTATATAGTTTGAATACTCAGTTCGGTTATCTTTTAAGCTTTATTTCTGCTGTATCAATCCATAGTTGAGTTAGTTTGAAGGTTTATGTTTTAAACTTAGCTATTTGTTGATAAAGTCAGAGGGTACTTGAGTGTAGAGCCCATGTTTGGTTGCTTTTACTGCTTTAATAGTTGTTTTAAGTATTATTCCAAACACTACACACATTTGGTAAAGAAACTGTCCTTTAGATAGATTTTTGACCAAAAATTTGTCCATTGAACTGTTGGGACATATTTTTGGTAGAAAATCTATCCTTTGGATAGGTTTGGAATAATAATTGAATGTCACGCTTTCCTGTAAAAGAGAGGTCTTTCTTTCAATTAAGGTTTTTTTTAACATTCTATCACACATTTAAAAAAGTTTTTACATACGTCTTTAGAGCTATTTTAAAGACAAAAAAAATTTGAGAGAAAAATTAGCAGCTGAACATAAAGAAAGTAAGCTGAAATTGTGAGTGAAATTTAGAGTGCAAACTTTAAGAAAAGCATAAGTCTTCTTTGGAGTTGGCTTTGGGTCTCTTCTCTAAGATTTTCGGGTTGTTTTAACACTTATTTCCTGCTGGATTGTTGCTGTTTTTGGCTGCTTTTGTTGCTAAATTTCAACCCCTCTCCTTGCTGACATTTTCCTTCTAGTATCGAGGTAATTCTCTTAAAATGCTACTGCAATTTTGAGTCAGGATTGAATGGAGACGAAGCAATTTGAAGTTTTTTTTCCAGTTTGTTCTAAGCTTTAAAAGCATTCTGTTCTTGTAAGATTTTGGGTATGAGTACATTATAACAAATTTTGGATTTTCTATGAATATTCCAGCTGACAAAATGGTTTAAACCTCTTTAGTTCATAGTTGCTTTGTTATTATGACTCACTGTCACCTTGGTTTCATGAGAAATTGCTAGTAAAAATAAAAATTTTAGTGATACATGTTCAGGCGTTTAAGTTGGTAGTTTTGAACTTTTTTTTTCGAGATAAAAGTTCTCCGACTGTCCTGACAAATGCATGACTATATAGCTTTATGATTGTAATTTGCTAAGTATAATTAGTTATGGGAATTCATAAGTTAAAGTAACGTTCTCCCTTTCTTTTTCTCAATTTCATGCATTTAATTTTCTTTTATCTTTTGTTTGCTTATGGTTACTTTATTCTTTCAATTTTTTTAATGTAGTTAATAGCCTTTAGTATTAATAGAGTAGGTCATAATAGTAGATTCAAGAATCTATTTTTAATATATATATATATATATATATATATATATATAATAATTCTGCCGGTCATGCCTCAAAAACAATAAGCAGCTAGCCCATTCCTTAAATAGTTGGGGCCTTTTTACATTTTTCTTAAATAGTCCTAGTATCCCATTTCCATGTTAAAATATCATGGTATAGCCAGTTTTCACACTGGTCAACGAAAAATAGCCAGCGTTTATCAAGTCAATGAAAAATAGCCACTATTTTATTGCAATAGGGACCGGTCCAGTATAATATATGGGAGTTCTGGTGCATTTGTGTACGAACTCCAGCATATTATGCTAGACCGGTATACTTTGCTAACTCCTGTAAAATTTGCGGGAGACTGGAGCACCAGTGCTCCAAACTTCAGTATATTATACTGGACAATTATACTTGCTGGAACTCCCGTAAAATCTGCGGGAGTTCCATCATAATTATGCTTGAACTCCCATAAAATTTGCGGGAGTTCCAGCATAGTTATCCTGGAACTCCCGTAAAATTTACGGGAGTTCAAACATACTTATGTTGGAACTCCCATAAAATTTGCGGGAGTATTTTTTTGGATTTTGATCAGTATTTTCGCTCAGATTTAAAGTGGCTAAATTTTAATGACTTTTGAAACTTGGCTATTTTTCAGTGACCAGTGGTAAATCTGGCTATTTTTGAATTTCTCCCCATTTCCATGGAACTCAAGTTGACCCATTTTCTCAAATAAACTAAATTGGCGCATGTTTAAATAAAAGTTGGTCAGCCTTTTACACTTTAATTTAGCCAATAATTTTTAATAATATGTTGTATTTTAAATATTTTAATCACATTTAATTAATTTAAATGCTAAGCAAATAGTCGGCTCGCTTTAACTTCACGGAATCTCTTGCATAGCATGATGTTTAACATTCAATAAATTAATTAACTAATTTTATACCTTATCCAATAATTTTAGTTTAATTTATAATTTTATCATTTCTCATGATCGCATATTCGCTTGCGTAGCGCGATAGTTAATATTTAATCAATTCCTTTAAATGTAGTAACTTTATTTTCCTAAAGTAATAGTATACTAATAATTCTTGTCATAACTGCGGATTCGCTTGAGTAGCGCTGTTATGATAAAATTAATAAGTTTTGTTTCGATCACGCATTCACTCGCGTAGCATGGTAATGACAACATAAATTTATCCAAAAAAAATCATTTTTTCTTAATAAATATAATAATTAAGAAATAAAAGCTGATAGGTAAAACATGAAAATCTTATAAATCACAGTTCGTCCAAGATTAACTCAAGCCAACTTTTAAGTCAATAAAGCGATCGCATTAGAACCATGGGACTCGGGGAATGCCTTATACCTTCTCTCTGGTCAACAGAATTCCTTACCCGAACTTTATTTTTGTGGACCGATAAAAATAGAGTCAAACATTTCTTTGACTAGGGATTCAAATAAAAGGTGACTTGGAACACCCAAAATCAATTCCAAGTGGTGACTCTATAAATAAAATAATCCCTACTCAAATTCGTCACTTCAATTGGAAAAACTCTTTATCCCACAATCAATAACACACTTATCCTCTTTTGGGGGTGGAAAAAAGGAGCGTGACACCGCTGGCGACTCTGCTGGAGATAACCAGAATTCAAGTATGTACATGTTGATTTTTTTATTTGGATTTATTAATTTTGTACATATTGTGATTTATTTTTACCTAATGTGTTACGTGTCTGCTTTTTATTGCTTTGATATTGTTGAACTATACATATAAATTGCCTTCTCATGCACCCCTTCTCAGTCTTCTTGAAATTAAAATTGGGCATTTGCTTGACATAGCCCGCTTTATTTGAGATAGCCAAGGTGATTGTTGATTGCTGCCAACTCGATGCTACACCAAGGTAGGAAGAGCGGGTCGCAATAGCTTTTACCCGAATAGAGGTCGGGATCTATTTCCTCAGGGAGCTAGTAGTGAAGTTGGATTTTCATTCTAGTCTAGAGATGTGTTTGTGCTCCTAATATCAGTCAAAACATTCTTGATTTTTGATTTTATAACTACTACTATAAAACTAATGATTAACACTAAATTATGCTACGAGAATATTGCTAAATTATATTTAATGGTAAGAAGGGCACCAGGGTCATGACATCACCTAGGTGGCTAATTGACGGGTAGATTTTACTAAGGATAGATTGGCATATTTGGGGCTTATGCTATAACCGTTGCACAATTGTACCCACTCTCACCCCTTTTGATAGAGAGAGTGATTTTGCCCAATTGACTCTCTCGAGACCAATTGGGTAGGCCAATTAGATCAAGCAACTAGGGTTCAAGTAGGGTGATTACTCTCTCGAGATTTAACCCGTTAATTGGACTATCATTTCTCATGAGTCCATCCCAATTCCTTGTTGGGTCAATTTTGGGGTCATAAACTCTCTTTCTCAAGAAAGGTCAAACCCACAAAGCTTGAATCAGTATTTGCAACCACCAATTCTTAAATAAAAATATAAAATCAACCCAAATAACTAACACCCATAATCAATCTAACCCTAGATGGCAACACCCATCAATTACTCACACTAGGGTTGAGCCACAACCCTAGCTAATGGATTTAACTACTCATGCTTGAAAGAGAAAATGAAGAAATAGATGAAGAACTAAGCATATTAATTAATTACTAAAAGGAAATCACAAGAATCTATCGTCAAATTAAAGCTAAAGTGCCAAAAATGGCTACAAAACCGTGTTTCACGAGTGCTGCTAAGTCTGGAATATAAAACTTCACCTAGAAATGGTAAAATGTTCTATTTATACTAGGCTTAAAAAACTGGACAAAAATACCCCTGTAGGGTCAGGGTGGGCAGTACAAAATGGACCGCGGCCGCACTGGCTCTTGGACTTCACATTTATGCTTCTATGAACTTGAGGACCGCGAACCGCATGAAAGTGTACCGCGGCCGCGGTGGAAGTTGGTGCGGTCCGCACAAGTACGACCGTGGACCACATTGCTTGGTATTGGCAAATTGTGAGCTCTCTGAATCTCTGCTCCACGGACCACACAAAAGAGTAGTGCGGCCGAGAATCGTACCGCGCCCGCGTTGCCTCCAGCCTGAATATGTCAACTCTCTGAACCTCCTAGTGTGGCCGCATTCACTTTTGCGCGGTCCGCACTAGGTTCTCTTTTCCTCAATTCACTTAGTCTTTGACACTTGAGCAGGTTTCAATCCTTTTTGAGCCGATCTTTGACATTTGTCACTTTGTCGATCAAACCTACAATCAAGCACTACTTGTGAGCATTTTGGGACTATTTTGTAGCAATTTATATCCAAAGCATAGGCAAGTATGTGCATAAAATATGTTAAAATCCCGACTTATCAACTCCCCCAAACTTAAACCTTTACTTGTCCTCAAGCAAACAAGCAAACAAAATAAGACCCACCCCTTAAAGGACAATCTAAGTAACTCCAGCTATCCTAAAGTAACATTAACAAGCATCAATTAGGACTAACAATTGCCCTCAATACAAATAGATCATTAACAATGTTCAAACCTTGAAAACTGTGGATCAAGTGTGACACAAGAGAATCAAGAATTGAATCATTATATCAAAGAACTCTCTTGATTGCTTTGGTCGTTGTGGAACCCAAACTCACAGATCCTCAACTCTCCTTAAGAAAACCTCACCTTTTAAAGTATAAGCACACAAACCGAGGTTAATGGGAGTTCACTCGTCTCTATCAAGGAAAGGTTACAAGTTCGGCTTTAGGTACCATATGCTTGACCCTCATGTAAGTATCTACTAATGCGAGTGTCATCCAACTCAAGATCATATAGGGCTTTTGTGGAGTTAATGTGAAGGCTTTTGGGTAAGGGTAGGATATGTTTTTTTTCAAGTGGGTTCAATCTTCCCTTAAGCACTTCTTTTGATTCATTGGCACAATTCACTTGACACTTTGAGTCATTTCACCTCTTCCAAGGGGTTAGAGAGACACTTTTTCACTCTTTCTTAAGCAATTCAAAATATTTCTCCTTTTCTACTTTTTCCACACCTTCTTCACTTTTGTTTCTATTTGAATACCTTTTTATTCTTTTTCATATTGGGCTTTCTTTTTGTCTTTTTCTTTTCTTTCTTTTTCATTGCCTTCCTTTTCTTTTACTTTTTTTTTTTTACCTTTTATCCCTTTTTGTTTCCTTTCTTGTCTCTCCCCCCAAACTTAGACTTTGCCATTATTCAAGGGAAGATGTGGGTGCCAAGAGAGGGTAGAATCTAAAACGGGTATAGGCTTGTAGCATTTGTTCATGAAAGAAGAAGATTTAAGGCTCAAAAGGGTTAGCTAGGGATTATCTCATTGATAGGATATGGAATTGTCCAACCCATCATTTGGATCAAGGAGAGCCTATAATCACTTCTCAAGTCGAATTTCACTCAAAATTTTGCCTCAATAAACATTCGGGGCAAGTTCTAGACCATTGGCTCGGGACTTGGACTCATAATTCAATTTCTCACCACGCACACTCAAGGATCGCTAAAGACATGGAGTCGGGAGCCCATAACAACCTTAGATACGATGGAGCACACGATAGTCCCGAAAAACCACATAATGTTTGTTGGTCAACCAAGAGTCTCAAGGTCACTACCTTCACCATCCTAAACACAACCACTTTTCTTTGACCATGGGATCAAAGGCAAATTTGTTAGGCCCAAGTGAAGCTATGGTTGAAGTACCCTTAACTAAAAACTATTAAAAACAAAAGAAAAAGCAAAAAAGGGTCTCAAATCCTTAATAAGGTTGTCACGCCATCCATCATTGGGAAGAGCCACCTGGTTCATACAATACTCCACCCGTGGAAAGAACTGTGGCATTAAGTAAACCAAGGGCTTATTGAAAATGGCAAAAACAAAACATATAGCTGCGAGCCTAACTACGAAGCTAAAAATGAAAAATTCTTACGTAAATATGAAAATAGAATGAATATTTACAATAGGGGATTAGAATATACAACGGGGCATGAATATGTACAAAAATATAACTTTATATATAGACCAAAGAGAGAATAAAAATTATGATAAAAGTAGCTAAATGTAAAGTTATATACAGACCAAAATAGAAAATCACAGAAACATAAACTAAGTCAAATATATACAGTCATCCAGATAAAACAAAAAAAGTAGGGCTCACCCCCACGAATAAAGGCTGGCATTATCCCCAATGCCAATTATCAAAATAAGCATAAAAAGACACAAGAAAGGATATAGGGCCTCCCTAAGCCTAGTCCATCTGCATGGGATCATCAGTGGTCCCCAAGTCCTCTGTATGTGCGGGAACCTCAAACTGGTTCCCGGTCTCCTGCTGCTCAGCTGCTGGGAGTGGGGCCTGTTCCTGGACCGGCTGGATGTCAGGTGCATCATGTGGCAAACTAGAGGAGGCCTCCTGTGGGGAGGCCACCTCAATAACCGCATCAGTTGTACTCTCAGTTGTACTGGGGAGCTTCCTCTTCTTCCTTGGCTGCCTGCTCTTGCTGTGGCTCTGCTACCGGTGCTGCTGCTGGGTCTAGGTCCCCGATGAGCAAGTCTAGAGGCATATGGTCTACCAATAGCTTGTCCACAGCTGTCCTGAGCTGTTTCACAGAATCCTTGGAAGCCCGCGATCTCCTCATCTTCTTGTGCTCCTTGGCAAGCTCCTTCAGAGCCTTGCCATGTGACTCCACCGCTGTAGATAAGGCAGTCTATGTCTCCATAATATTTTCCTGGTTCTCCAGGAGCTTCTTCAAAGTGTCCTCAATGGACTGAGGAATCTGAGCTGGCTGAGGTGCTAACTGGGTCTCAATAGTGGAAGACAATATAGACAACTTGGACGTCGTAGCTGACATCCAGTTGTTCAAACTGGCCAATGTCTGGCTCAACTGATGGCAGTGAAGGGATGAGCCCGGGAAGATGGAACCCCTAGGCCAGCTGAAGTACTGGGACCAACAGTAGAGGAAGGTCCTGGAGGCAAGTCCTCAACTATAGTGGCAGCAGACATGGTGGAAGGCTCGGTAGAAGGCTCTACCGCAACTGGCTCCTCAGACTGGCCAGTTGGGACAGAGGCAGGTGGCTGGTAGCTCTTGTGTTTAGGGTTGTCCGGGCCCTGCATACTGTACCAAGAGTAAGGAGCCACAGGTTTGGTTTTGACATCATATCTCTTCTTCTCCACCTCCAAGCCCCGAAAATACATCGAAAGGGTGTTAGGAAAAGGATAATTTCGGTCATGCTTTTGCCCCATAGCAGAAATCACACGGGACATTACATTGCCCACATTGATAGGGTATCCGGCCATAATATATGCAACAAGAACAACTCGGATAAGTGGAATAGTCTGATCGTGGGTAGAAGGATCAAGCTGACTGTACACAAAAGTCAACCACCCCCGAGCCTCAAAGTTGAAGGTCTTTTGGAAAAAAAATTTCCCCTACTTGCAACCACCTTAGAACAGTACCTGGGATTGCCAAATACCGGGCCAACCAAGGACAGACTTCCTCACCCATCCCTAACTTGGCAAGATAGAGAGACTCATCTTCATCCCTGAACCCCAAATACTCATTCAGAGAATTCCCGTCAAACAACACCGTTTTGTTTCTAACTTCTGTCACCTTAGTATCCTTGACGGTGTGGGCCACATTAGAGTAGAATTCCCTAACCATGTGCTCATTTTCATCGATGCACTTCTCCATGAAAAACTCCCAGCCCACTCTAGTTCTAAACTCCCTCTGCACATTAGGGTTGTGGGTAAGAGGTCATTATCAACAAAGTTCCTCTCTGGTATCAATTTCCTTACTGGCCACCACTCCTTAAACTTGTGGTAAGCCACTTGGATCACGAATCTATCTTCCCGGATTTCCTAGTTCGTGCAATTCCCCTAATCTAAGGCTCTCCACCCTCATCTCCGCCTGCACTCTCCCTAGATAATGAAGCTGTGGGGGAGGTGGAGTCGTTCCCACTACCAGCTTCAGACTCGTCAGATGAATCCGAAACTACATTTATCGGTCTTTTGATGGTAGGTGATGCTGGAGGGGTACCAGTTAGGTGGAATGGGTTGGTTATGTGAGTTGGGGCTGAATTTGAGGAGATCTCCTTGGAAGGCACATACTCACTCCCCGAGGAATGAAAACAACTCTATCTACAGCTCTTATAAGCTTCCGGGTCTTTTTTATGTTCTCCTGAGCCTGGGGAGTGAGTTTTTCTACTCTCTTGCCTTTACCCCCTCAGGAGGAACCAGCTCTCCCGGGTTGTTGTGATCCCTTGCCACCTCTTTGTTTAACCATTATCTGCAGACACACATATCTAAAATTGTTAGTTTAAGCACAAGCAGTGAAACAGATGTATGAAATAGATTGCAGACAACAGTTGCAGTATTGTAGAACACAACACCATGGTCCGCACAAACAGAAATGCAGCCACGTTGGAGGCACCGCAGACTGCACAAAGATAATCGCGGTCCGCACTGGGCAAAGGCCCAGAATATCAAATCTCTAAATCTCCCCACCGCGGTCCGCACAAAATGGGGTCGCGGCTGCGGTGGGTCAGCGGGACCGCGTAAAAGTGCAATGCAGCCACGCCGAAACAACTCAACTTGCAGTCAATGAACACCGCGGTCCGCACAGAAAGGCAATGCGGACACGTTGGAGGCACCGTGGACACCGCTAAGGCGACCGTGGGCCGCGGAGACTAGGGTTTATGGGCACTAAGTTAGGGTTGCATTTTTGACATTTTTGCTCAAATTTTTACACCTACTTCGTCCCTACTCATTTGCCCAATCAGTATGCACATTAAGCAGCCCAGAACTAATATGCAAACTAATATAAACTAACAAAATAAAGAAAAATGGGAAGAAACAGAAGTTATAGGCTAAATGTAAGAAAATAAAACAAAAATTAATCACTAAATGAACAGGAGATGAGTGAAATGTTAACAGATGTAAAGAGGAAGTGCAATTTAAACAATCTTAGGCAAGAATCACGGACTCGGTAAAGAGTGAACAATAATTTTTAGGCTCTGAGAGTTTAGAGGTCGAAAAGGGTAAAAGGTGACACTTGGGGTCTATTTATAGACAAACAGTGGGACCCATACTCACCTACCAGCGCAGCCGCACAAAAGTGACTACGGACCGTGCTGGATTTGTTCCATTTAAGTTTCAGTAGGCAACCTCCGCGGACCGCACAAAAGAGACCGCAACCGCGGACCGCACTAAATGGAATGCGGCCGTGGTGGAAAACTTTAGAGAGCACCACATTTGGACCGTGCCAGTGCGGACTGTGTAAAAGTGCACCGTGGCCGCACTGGCAAACTTTAGAGACTGTTCAATTTGTTCCAACTTGTTTTGCACTGCATCAACACAATCCCTGCAACATCTCACAACTAATTAGCTCAAAAATCCTAATCTACAAAGAAAATCAAAGAGAAAGAAAAAGACATGGGTTGCCTCCTAAGAAGCGCCTGATTTAACGTCATGGCACGATGCGGGTTACCAACACATCATTTGAAATAAACCATAGCCACCACGTGGCTATCATCAATCTTCCTAAGATAATGCTTGACACGATGTCCATTGACTCTGAATTTTTCACCATTCTTGTTCCTTAGATCAAGACCACCAAATGGGCCACGAATACAACTTTGAATGGTCCACTCCACTTTGATTTGAGCTTTCCCGAAAATAGACGTAACTGGGAGTTGAAAAGAAGAACCATATCACCAACTTTGAATTCCTTTCCCCGAGCATATTTTTCATGGAGATACTTCATCTTGTCCTTTTACAAGGACGAGCTGGAGTAGGCATGAAATCTAAACTCATCAAGCTCATTAGGTTGTTCAACACGGAGATTCGCCGCAACATCCCATTCCAAGTTCAACTTCCTCAAGGCCCACATAGCTTTGTGCTCCAATTCGACCGGAAGATGGTAAGCTTTCCCAAACACCAACCGGTACGAGGACATACTAATTGGGGTCTTGTAAGCCGTCCGGTATGCCCATAGAGCATCATCTAACTTTTTCAACCAATCGGTCCTATTAGCATTGACCGTCTTGGACAAGATACTCTTTATTTCTCGGTTGGAGATTTTCACTTGACCACTAGCTTGAGGATGATAGGGGTAGTCACTTTGTGATTTACTCCATATATGGCAAGCAATGAATCAAAAGCCTTGTTGCAAAAGTGAGACCCCCCATCACGGAGGGCCAAACCTTGTGAAGATACTCTTTTTCAAAAATGCCACAACACTCCGGGCTTCATTGTTGGGTAAAGCCACGGATTCAACCCACTTTGAGACATAGTCCACTGCCACGAGAATATAAGTTTTCCCACTATTCTATCTAGTTTTGTCTGGTCATGTTTGTCGAAACAATTTTCGAACCTCTCCCGGGAGTATCAAAGGATCATTTTCGTAATAATAGCCACGTTGTCTATTTTTGCCTACTTTTATCTTTTTTTCTTTGTGGCTGGCCATTTCTGCCGAGGTGGATTTAAAAGCTTTTCTCGAAAGAATCAAAGAGGTTATCTCCGTAATTATGCCCATTTTTGCCCTTTTATAATTTTGTTGTCGACCCGACTATTTTTAAGGTACCTAGACAGCCCTCTTATGGTATGATGTCGCATCTAAATCGGACAAATTGATCAAGTCTTACCATTTGGGTCTCAATGGATCGGTCTTCAAAATTGTATCTTCCTCCGACGAGGGTGTCGGCTCTTTAGTAAACCCTCACTTCAAAACGTGGTTATGGTTAGTTATTTGAGTCCCACATTTCCACTTCTAACCTTCATGAGTCAAACCCCAGGGTATTAGAAATTTTTGTATTATCTGAGCTTGCATTAGTCCTAGCCTCATGTTCTACCACTTAGGTGTGATATGGATACAATGAAAGGAAGATTTAACAAAAGACCAAAAGATGACGAGCCCTCACAGATTTGGCTTGTGCATAAAATACCTCAGTTGTTGAGCCAATGATCGGAAAAACATGGGCATTTGTGAGAAGGAAAAGATAAAGGATCATCTGGGTCACTTTGTGAATATTATGAAGATCAATCCAATGAGGGATTTAATCGAGGCATTGGTGCATTTCTGGGACCCTAATAACAACGTATTCCGTTTTAATGGTTTCGAAATGACTCCCACTTTGGAGAAGTTAACTGGATACACAAGGTTAGGTGATGAGCTTTGGAATAAGAGACCATTAGCCCCAAGGGATGTCACTAGCAGTAAGTTCCTTGACCATATGACAATCAGCCAAAATAAATAGCAAGTGTGGAACGAGGGCACATTCGATTAGATTTCTCGTACGATAGGTATGGGTGTCCTGGTGGATTTTCAACGCATGGAAAAGAGCTTGAAACTAAAATTGGATACAAACCTTGGTTAAGCCATGGGCGGAAAGCATTCCTAATGGCATTTCTAGGGACATTGGTTTTCCCGAGGCAGGACAAAAATGTTGATATTCGATTATCTGGCATAGTCACCACTTTGTTAAATGGAAAGGACGTCACTATCATTCCAATGATATTGTCTAATATATACCGTGCCCTGACTAAGTGTCGGGAAGGAAAGGATTTCTTTGAGGGCTGTAACATTATTCTCCAAATATGGTTTTTAGAGCACCTTCTCAGTTATCCCACACATGTAAATTTTAATGTTAATAGGAGAAACAATGAGCTTGGAGATGGGTTTGAAGGTTTGACTGAAGATAGTGGCTTCCCCAGGGGAGTCAAAGCATGGAGAGGGCATCTTCAAAAGTTGACCTCTACTGAGATCACATGGAACTACCACTGGTTCTCACCAAAAGAGTCATATAGAGGTCTTACTACCATTCATTTCTGATTTTGATGGGTCTTCGGGGTTTTCAACCATATGTGCCTATGAGAGCCCTATGCTAGTTAGGTAAAAAACAGGTAGTTCCCATAGTGGAGCACATGCAAAGATTCACATGGGAGGTAACATTAGAAGATCATTTCCATGAGGCATATGCTCAGCAGGTTTGGGATGAAATTAAGGTGCTTGAATTTCACTCTATGGTGGAAGATCAGTATCAAGGAGAGTTAGACCCTGCATATTTCGAGTGGTTATATGACCAAGATGCTTTTGGATCCAGGAATGAGACAATTCTAAAGAGCACGACAGAATGGGAGACTGAAATTAGAACTAGAGTAGGGCAGGTCAAGGAAGAAATAACAAGAGACTATAAATTCATCATCCGGGCTCTATGTAGGGATATAAGTATCCCCAATGTGAATAGGGATTTGCAGTGCTTTGAGTTTAAAGAGGAGAAAATCAGATTGACACATGAAGTTCAAATGCTTCAAGCACAACTTCAGCAAGCGAGAATAAGAGCTTCTACTCAGCAGCATGCAACCATTCCAAAGCACGAAGAAATGCATTACAACCTTATCATCCACGATCTAAGGGCTCGGGCCAGGGTTGTGGAATCAGGTAAGAACCAGGTAGAGAATGAGCTAGCAAAGTTCCAGAACCAGCTGAATCTAGCGTTACAACACGCGGCGGATATATCGGACATAACCAACAACCATGAGCAACATATCTAGTTTTTAAGATAGAGCCAGGAGCATATACCGCTCGAGGGTGTGTGACTTGTCAAGGTTTGACTCAAGAGCAATTTGCTATGGTAGCGCCCAACTTCGCATGCCATGTTGTCACAAACTTAGAAGCGTATATACCATGATATGGGGGGTCAACCGCAGGAATAAGCACCTTGACTACAATGATGTTGCTGGAGTCTCCTGTAGAGATCAGAGTCTTCTTTCAGCTGGCAATCCCTTTGATTGTTCATTTCTAGTTATCGAGTCTGTAAGAGTCTTTTGGTGTTTTGAGTCTTGTTGTTTTGCCTTTTATTTTTATTTTATTAAAAAAATGTTATCCTTTTAGGTTGTATCTGTATGTAATTTTCCCTTTTTCAAGTCTTGTATCGAAAAAAAAGAAGAGAAAAATTCGAAAATGAACCAAAAAATGTTTTTGTACATTAAAAAAAACCTTTGTAAATTAAATAAAAAAATAAATGGCCGTGCCCTTGAACTACGTAATAATCTGATTCATGCGGTGACATAATACATAGGCAACCCCAAAAAGTTCGATCGAAATATTTTTCAACGGCTCTAAAATAAGGCGAGGTGTGAAAAAAAAGAGAGAGGAATAAATAAGAGTGTCAATAAGTAGCAACCTTATAAGCCGAAATGAAACATGAAGCCTTCCAAAAGCATGTTAGAGACGGTGATAATGTTAGGCGCATAGAATATTTACGTGTGATTTGTATTTGTAAAATACTTTACCCTAACACGTTTGTTGCCTCTTAATTAGTAAGCTTAAGGTGGTTGGTTTGTGGTGAAACTGGCAACACATCATTACTTTACTAGATCTAAGGAGAAGGTAGCGATGGCTAACAATGATGAAATTGAGTTGGTCAGTGATGACCTTCTGGGTCAATCGGTTGAGCAAGAGTCGGAGGAATTAAGAAGATTGAAACATCAGCTGAGTAATGTGTATCAGGCTTGGGTCTCTGGTCAGCCTCCGCCTTAGGGTCCCTTTGAGGGAACTTCCACATACCCCAGGCTACTCAACCACCTCTCCCTACAACGAGCGATCACATTTTACCACCAGGGTATGTGCCAAACTATAGCTTCCATATCGGCCCTGGTATCCCTAATGTGCAGCCTCTTGCTGCACCGGTTAGGAACGTACCTCTCATCATATTTGGTGCACCAGTGCATACAATTCCCCAACCAAATCCTATGACGAGGCCAAAATCAAGCCACTATATCATGCTTACGATGGCCAATACTACTCTCCAAATATGGATTTTAAGGGTTCGGCTCCACACAACCAAACCCCATAGTATAAGATACCTACAGAAAATGAAAAGGTTGTAAAGAAAGGAGAGCCAGATGAGATGGTCAGGAAAATGAAAAGTCTTGAGCAGAGCATAAAGAACATACAAGGACTAGGTGGTCATAAAAGTGTCTCATTCAGTGATCTATACATGTTCCCTCACATCCATTTTCCACCAGGGTTCAAGACCAAAAAATTTGTGAAATATGATGGACACGGTGACCCTATCGCTCACTTGAAAAGGTACTGCAACCAGCTGAGAGCTGCAGGAAGAAATGAAGAGTTGCTGATGGCTTATTTTGGGGAGAGTTTGGTAGGGGTAGCCTCTGAATGGTTCATTGACCAACATATCTCTCCCTGGCATGTTTGGGATGATATGGTCCAGGCCTTCGACAAACAGTTTTAGTACAACATCGATATTGCGCTAGATCGGAGTTCCTTGTCCAATATGAAGAAAACCCGACGGAAAGCTTCAGGGAGTACGCAGTTAGGTGGAGAAAGCAAGATTGTAGAGTTAAGCTACCCATGAATGATCATGAGTTAATCACTATCTTCCTTCAGGCTCAGGATCCTGATTATTTTCAGAATATAATGTCCACAATAGGCAGGCCTTTTGCTGATGCAATCAAGATAGGATAAATTATCGAGAACGACCTTAATACTGGGTGAATTATAAGTCAAACGGCTCTCAAAGCAACCATCCAAAAACTCCAGAATAGCCCGGATAGCCTTGTTCACCAAAAGAAGAAAGATGAGGAGGCAATGATGGCATCACGGGCAAAAAGAGGCCAAAGGGGAGCATCTCAACCCACGGATCCACGATACTCAGGTTCTCCACAGTATGCAACATTCAATGCTCAGTCTTATGCCAAACCATCCAATCACCAAAATATGGGGGCCCTAGCTTTAACATACCTTCATCCGTGATAACAAAACTCTCAATTACCGTACAACCCTCATCCAAAACAAGAGTATGAAAGGGAACATAAGTAGATGAATAATTTCACGCCAATCATAGAATCCTACACAAGTCAGTTTGAAAGGTGAAACGTTGTGGCATGATTGAGCCGCTTCAAGAGTATGTTCCTGATCCATATGCAAAAGGTTTTAACCCTGCTATACAGTACGTGTACCATTCTAATGTCCTGGGGGCATAGCACTGAGGATTGTCGAGCTTTGAAAAGGGAAATAGAAATGATGATTCATGAAGTGATTGTGATCCAAGATAATGGCACCCTAAATGTCATGGCAAATCACACAATGCTCGGATGATTTACAATGTTAAAGAATATTGGGACAGTTTGATGAAACGGTTAAGGACCCATCCACTGAATGCAAGGCGATCAAAATTATTGAAGGTCTTGTTTGATGCTGATGTGCAAATGGTAGCTAAGATGTCGAGTTTGGTAATTGGAAAGTCACTCCTCTCCTTGCTGGAAAGGAGTCTTGGTAACTTATTTTGTCATTATTTCTATCATCTGGATTACTTCGAGGTTGTGATCCAGATGTTGTTTATTTGTCCTGTCATCAAACCTTTCTATCCTTTAATAAATGAAATTATTTTTTTTGCTTTTTGTCATTTTAATCCATTGTGTTTAATTGTTCTTGCATATATAGTTTTTTCATGCCAATTTTAGTGATATGACATGCATGCAGAGTCTTTCGCTAGATTTTAAGAGGCCTGTCCAATCTTGAATTGAATCGAGAAATGACACTTGGAGGATAAATAAGAGGTTGAGGAACTTTGATGATAAGCCTGTCATATGGAACCCAAACAGTCATATCCATAGAGGTTAAAGATGTTTATCTCAAACCTATCATGAATACCGGCTTAAGGATAAATGAAAGTTTTGTTGGGCTAATCGATGAAAGGATTTTTGCCATGGCCTGCATAATATTGATCATATCAGGGAAGATGACCAAAATCCCCAAATAAGGTGCATTCCAAGGAATTTAAAATGATTAGCTGGTACTAAAGTGCACCCTTCTACATTAGGACAAGGACCAAGAAAAGGTGCCTCCAAATTGTCAAAATTTATTTGTTACGAAACTATACAACTGACAAAATAAAAAAGAGAGTCATATCCATCAATGAAGAATTTGAGATGAGATAGAATGTTTGGCATTCTTGAGGCTGTGAGTCCCTTTTTTTGCTACCCAACACTTTATACCCTTCGTTACCCCTTTTGAGCCTGTTTTATTTTTCTTTGATCCCCTTCTTTTGGAATCAAGTATAGAGTAAAAAAAATCAAAGATCCATGCCATTAGAAAATAGGAGATGGGGCAATTTGTTAAAAAAAGAAAAGAGAAAAGAAAGAAAGAAAAATGAAAAGAAAAGCAACAAAGGAATATTTCGTGTTAGTTTGAACTACGTTTGACTTGATTCCTTTAAAGAATACGTAAGCATTTCTACAATTCTAAAGGGGCCCGTAACTTCGTTCGTACCTTCTGGCTTAGGCTTCCAACTGAACAACATGGCCTTGCCGCCCTGCCACTAGCAGAAGCTAAGCGCTTGAAAAGCGCGCTAGCTAAATGGTGATGGGCAATATTAGTCAGCCATAAACTTTGCGTTTGTGGATGGAATCCCCCGAGAAGAGTTAGAATGGCAGTTCCCACACCTTGGGCGATACCAAATAAATGACTACTTGAATCGGGCTTTTGATCATAAAGATTCCATTGACTTGTAAAAAGTGGGCCTAACCCTTGGGGATGTAGTATCACATCTAAGAAAGTATTCCACCGAATGTACTCCCCTCTGGATGCAGGAATATCAACATGAACTAAATGCCCTGTCCAAGCCAAGGAACTTACGCCAAAGAGTCCTGACAAATGATGATTCAGACGAGATTCAGCATTTTTGAACCAGGAAATGCTCAGTTTCCATTTTGGTTATAGGTGTAACCAACCTGCTATTAAGGATATGGCAGAAAGAAATAATAGAAAAAGAGCACCAGTATGAAGTTCCAAACAGTATTGGTTTTCTTCCACTGAGACTGCATCCACCCGTCTTTGGTGATCTGTACCTCGAAAGAGACTTTAGAAAAGAAAATTAGGGTTCAGTCTAACCAAATCAAAAATAAAAATTTTTCAGTATCTGAAATTGGGGCAGAATTTTATTTTTTATTTTTATGTTTTTATGAAGAGTCGATTCCAAGAGTTGTAAATATACAACCCTATCATCTTGAGTCTATTTTGAGCCTTAATGTGACCCTTTCTTTTTAACCCTCTCCAAAAGCCTTCCAAATAAAGAACTTCCAAATAGTCTTAAGAAATGCTAAGGGAAACACGCAATAAACAACAGTTTTTGCACGACATAGAACGATGTCAAGTTGCTCGCACAAAAGAAAAAAAAACAATGGTAATGAATAAAAATGAGAGAGTATTATTGGTGAAAACCCTCATGGGCTCTGTAAGGCGATAGTAAGTAGAGATAAATAAATGAAAGAGGCCAGTTGGTAAAAACCTTTCGGGGTACTACTGGTCGAAGGTGAGCTTTTATTTGATGCAAATGATTGACATAAAGAGGCCAACTTCAAAAACGAAAAG
Source organism: Nicotiana glauca (assembly GCA_026770625.1). Taxonomy (NCBI): domain Eukaryota; kingdom Viridiplantae; phylum Streptophyta; class Magnoliopsida; order Solanales; family Solanaceae; genus Nicotiana; species Nicotiana glauca. Next base: position 24,863 of record MU720738.1, read on the forward strand.
GAACAACAAGAAAAAATGGTAGATTCGTTGGATAGATTCGGGTGCTCAATCCAAAATGCAGTCATGATCATTAAAGTTGGCTACCATATTCAAAGGAGCCCCTTTTTTTCTTTATTTCCCCCTGAAGTGGTGTTTTCAGAAATACTATGCATTCTAATTACATTGCGTCATTGTGTCCATTTGTATAATTATTTTGAGTCAGTCTTTGTTAAAACAAAGAAGAAATGATTTCAAAATCTATTACCAGCTTTCTAACTGTCTATCCTAGCATATCAAGAGGATATACCCAGCAAGCAACATGCACAATAAGTTTGTTGAAGTTAAACAAGATTTGAGGGTTCATGGAGACGAAAGTTCCAAAACATTGCTGCTCTATCTGCTTAGAAGCCCGCAAAGAAAGGGCGAAAAAATTGGTCATCATTTCCTGAAAATGCAAAATAAAGGACGTAGAGCATACATGGCACTAATAAAAGAACAAATCCAACTTTTATTTCCTCTGATAGGCCGAATAAAGTGTTTTGAAGAAATTGAAAAGGTCTCTAAGCAAGACTTCCTTTATGGGCAAAGTTGATAGCACCACGGACACAAACTAATATTGGGTGCAAGATAATCAAGTTTGATAGGAAAAAAAATTGCTAAAGGGTGTTCGACATCCGGATACAAAACAGTCGGGGGTGATGATGGAAAGACAAGGTCTCCAGAAAGCAGTACAGAATATCCGAGAAATTCGATATCGTATTAAAAGAATCAGCTCTTCTTCAGCAAGGGAAAAAAGTAGTGTAGAAATAATGTTCTTAAGGACGAATGTCACCAAAGGTAAATTCTTCAAAATCTCTGCTTGTTCTTTCTAGATATGGCTATAATCACACCATCAACCACTGCATTTTTCAGCATAAGGTACATCAGTCCTTAATTGAGCTCCCATTTTGACAAAGGGAACACCACTCCCTAGTCGCATGTTTAGTATAGGGTACAGCAATCCCTAGATGTATTTTTCAATATAAGGTACAACAATCTTTAGTAAGGCTCTATTTCCATACAGGGCGCCAACGCTTGATTATATTCCCTCTTAGTGATACAGGTTGCCAACCCCTGGTTACATTCCTTCTTAGTGATATAGGACGCCAACCCCTAGTTACATTCTTTCTCAGTGATACAGGGTGCTAACCCCTGGTTATTCCTTCTTAGTGATACAGGGTGCCAACCCCTAGTTACATTCTTTCTTAATGATACAGGGCGCCAACCCCTTGTTACATTTCCTCTTAGTGATATAGGGCGCCAACCCCTAGTTACATTCTTTCTTAGTGATACAGGGCACCAACCCCTAGTTACATTCTTTCCAAGTCTTTCAACCTCACTCGTAGGAGACACACCTCCTAGTTTGGGAACCAACCCTTGATTATATTCCCTCTTAGTAATACAGGATGCCAACCCCTGGTTACATTCTTTCTCAGTGATACAGGGCGCCAACCCCTGGTTACCTTCTTTCTCAGTTATATAGGGCACCAACCCCTGGTTATATTCTCTCCAAGTTTTTCAACCTCACTCGCAGGAAACACACTTCCTAGTTTGGGCGCCAACCCTTGATTATATTCCCACGTGGTGATATAAGGCGCTAACCCCTGGTTACATGCTTTCTCAGTGATATAGGTCGCCAACCCCTGGTTACTTTCTTTCTCAGTGATACAGGGCACCAACCCCTAGTTACATTCCCTCCTAGTCTTTCAACCTCACTCGCAGAAGACACACTTCCTAGTCTAAACCTTTCAACCTCATTTGTAGGATACACACTTCCTATTTTTGAGGCATTCCATTAGGAGATGCACTTCCTAATCTAAACCAACAATCCTTAGAGACGCACTTCCTAGTACAAGTCTTGCAACCTCATTCCATCTGGAGGCGCACTTCCTAATCTAAACCATCAATCATAGGGTACGCACTTCCTAGTCCAAGCCTTTTGACCTCATTTGTAGGAGACACACTTCCTATCTTGAGTCGACTCTGTTCATGCTAATTGGAAACGCACTTCCTAATAGGAATCATTACTCTTAGGAGACACAATTCCTAGTTCAAGTCCTTTAATTTCGCAGTCATTCCAATGCTACCCAAGAGAGATGCACCTCTTAGTCTGAGCTTTATTAAGTTCTACTCCTAAGAGAAGCACATTCAATTCGGAGTCTTCAGTATCATTTTTGCATCTTTTAAATTTAAATAATCTGATTTGCAGCTTTACCCAATAACTCACAAAATTTTCTCAATGTCAAAATGGGACAGAAAATTTTATTTGTTTTGTTCGTCTTTGATGGCTTTGCAGGACCCGCCGTAGAGCACAGGTTATGATGATCAAAGCTTGAAGTTTAGTTATCAACAGAAGGAAGAAGTATTTCGATCACAGGATAGTTGGAGTTAACTTTGACATGTGTCTGTAACCCAGCTTCTCAAGATTCATCTTCTCAATTTCGGATCCGTAAAGCAAGCAACTAAGATTGAATCATAATCTTTTCTTCAAAGAGCATCAAGATCCAATCATGGTCAACACAAAAGATCAAGTCAAGAATCAAGATTTGACTCCAGAAGGCATATAGATAGGAATTTTGTAACTATTAGTTTGCTGACAAATATAGTTCTTTCTCTTTTCCTTTTGATGTAAGAAGCAAGTAACAGTAACAACAACAACAACAACAACAGCGACAGTCTTATTTGCAGTGCTTGGTAGTCCCAGCTACCAAATTTCTTAGAACTACACTGACATGATTCTTTTATAGCCAAGGATATGTAGGCAACCTCGGAAGCAAGGTTCGGTCACCTTTTTAAAAAAATTATTTCTCGAGCAAAGAGGGGCAGCTGTGAACACCTAATTTTTGCATTATTTTAACACCTCCTAAAGTTATTAGTGTTTTGTTATTTTAATTATTTTTCTTAATTTTTGTATCTTTTATTGCACCTATCATAAAATACTAAAAAAAGTTCTTTCTTTATTTGTGCATTTTAAGAATTAAGTAGTTGTTCAATTGGTGAATTAATCTAATTAATTGATCATCAGAATAAGTTATTTAATTCATTTATTTTTGTAAATTTAGTTTAATAAGTAGGATTAAGGGCATCAGGCCAAAATTGAAATAATTTAAGTGGTCAAAAGTGCAATGGCCAATCCATAAAGGGGCTATCAGGTATAGATCACAAAACGGCGTAGTGTCATACCTAAACTACGCCGTTTTGATAAATATAGTTCTTTCTCTTTTCCTTTTGATGTAAGAAGCAAGTAACAGTAACAACAACAACAACAACAATAGCGACAGTCTTATTTGCAGTGCTTGGTAGTCCCAGCTACCAAATTTCTTAGAACTACACTGACATGATTCTTTTATAGCCAAGGATATGTAGGCAACCTCGGAAGCAAGGTTCGGTCACCTTTTTAAAAAAATTATTTCTCGAGCAAAGAGGGGCAGCTGTGAACACCTAATTTTTGCATTATTTTAACACCTCCTAAAGTTATTAGTGTTTTGTTATTTTAATTATTTTTCTTAATTTTTGTATCTTTTATTGCACCTATCATAAAATACTAAAAAAAGTTCTTTCTTTATTTGTGCATTTTAAGAATTAAGTAGTTGTTCAATTGGTGAATTAATCTAATTAATTGATCATCAGAATAAGTTATTTAATTCATTTATTTTTGTAAATTTAGTTTAATAAGTAGGATTAAGGGCATCAGGCCAAAATTGAAATAATTTAAGTGGTCAAAAGTGCAATGGCCAATCCATAAAGGGGCTATCAGGTATAGATCACAAAACGGCGTAGTGTCATACCTAAACTACGCCGTTTTGATAAGTAAATGTGGGATTGAATCTCATCCCTCCATCCTTCTTGATCCAATGGCCTAGATCCATTTCCCACTCCAAATATAAGGCTCCAAAAATCTAAAAATCCTTCCATTTCACTCTATAACTAAACCCTAGCTCCCTCCTCACTCTCTCTCTTGTTCGCTAACACTGCCACCGTTCGCCGCGGCGGCGGTGGCTCCAATATATCCCAAAAATTCACCCAAACTTCCTTTCTCCGTTCCCAAAACTAATCAAAGCCTCAAATTCATTAATTCTCCCTCAAACTTCACAAATTTTAGATCTAGGAAAACCTAGCCGCCACCTTTTTGCCCAAATTCGTGAAGATTGGGCCACCATTTCCACATAATTTTTACATACATAGAAATATTTTAGCGGGGACTATTTTTTGATATTGTTCTTGCCCCAAAACTCCGGCTACCGGAATTCCGGCGACCACTACTGCCGTTGCCGCAACTCTACCCCACCATTGCTCCTCTTTTCTTTAGCCTAGTTCCGATCCAAGAATACTCGTTTTCTTTTGGTATGACATCGAGTTCATTGAGCTTAGTGTCTACTAAAATGAAATGAGGATTCTATGATCGGACAACCACTACTCGGGGTCCCCGGCATCCGTCTCGTTGCTCGATTGGCATTGAATCCCTCCGTATGGTAAAACATCAATTTCCTTTTTCTATTTTATCTTTTCTGATTTTTGCCTTTTATATTTAGTATTAGTTCTAAGGTTTAATTCCTATTCATGTTTCTATCATTTGTGTGCAATTGAGCTAGGGTAGTATTAATTTTCAATTACATGCTTACTTGAAAATTTTGAATTTGGTTCTTCGACCTAGCCGGTCGAGTATGTCATTATTGTCTGTTAGTTATAAATTTTGGCTCTTCGACCTAGCCGGTCGACTATTTTGTATGAATTTGTTACGTTTGAATTTTAAGTTCTTCGACCTAGTTGGCCCATAATGTTAGTTTCATGAAAAATTAAAAAGATTAATTGAATCATTATTTTTCTAGTCGTTGTTATTAATCATTTTCTGTTAGTTTAACAATGCTCGTTTAACTTCTGTCTTGCACTTTATTTTATTATCTCAATCACACAAATCAAATTGATTTCAATCTATATAGTTTGAATACTCAGTTCGGTTATCTTTTAAGTCTTGTTTCTGCTGTATCAATCCATAGTTGGGTTAGTTTAAAGGTTTGTGTTTTGGATTCAGCTATTTATTGATAAAGCCAGAGGGTACTTGAGTGTAGGGCCCATGTTTGGTTGCTTTTATTGCTTTAGTAGTTATTTTAAGCACATTGTTCCAAACACTATATACATTTGGTAAAGAAACTGTCATTTAGACAGATTTTTGACCAAAAATCTGTCCATTGAACTATTGGGACAGATTTTTGGTAGAAAATCTATCCTTTGGATAGGTTTGCAATAATAATTGAATGTCACCCTCTCCTATAAAATATAGGTCTTTGTTTCAGTTACGGGGATTTTTTTTAGTACCCTATCACACATTTGGACAAGTTTTTACACACACCTTTAGAGCTGTTTTAAAGATTAAAAAAAACTTGAGAGAAAAATTAGCAGCTGAACATAAAGAAAGTAAGCTGAAAATTGTGCGTGAATTTTAGAGTGCAAACTTTAAGAAAAGAATAAGTCTTCTTTGGAGTAGATTTTGGGTCTCTTCTCTAAGGTTTTCGGGTTGTTTTAACACTTATTTGCTGCTGGATTGTTGCTGTTTTTGGCTGCTTTTGTTGTTGAATTTCTGCCCCATCTCCCTGCTGATATTTTTTTTCTGGTATCCAGGTAATTTTCTTAAAATGCTACTGCAATTTTGAGTTAGGATTGAATGGAGACGAAGCAATTTGAAGTTTTTTTTTTCCAGTTTGTTCTAAGCTTTAAAACATTCTGTTCTTGTAAGGTTTTGGGTGTGAATACATATAATAAATTTTGGATTTTCTATGAATATTCCAGCTAACAACATGCTTTAAATCTCTTTAGTTCATAGTTGCTTTGTTATTATGACTCATTATCAACTTGGTTTCATGAGAAATAACTAGTAGAAATAGAAATGTTAGTTATAGATGTTCATGTGTTTAAGTTGGTAGTTTTGAACTTTTTTTTTCGAGATAAAAGTCCTCTGACTGTCCTGACAAATGCATGACTATATAGCTTTATGATTGTATTTTGCTAAGTATGATTAGTTATGGGAATTCATAAGCTAAAGTAACGTTCTCTCTTTCTTTTGCTCAATTTCATGCATTTAATTTTCTTTTATCTTTTGTTTGCTTATGGTTACTTTATTCTTTCGGTTTCTTTTAATGTTGCTAATAGCCTTAATAAATAGAGTGGGTTATAATACTAGATTCAAGAGTCAGTTTTTTTTTTGTAATATATATATATATATATATATATATATATATATATATATATATATATATATATATATATTTTATATATATAAAAAAGCCTATTTGTTTCTAGTAGTTACTTTACTAGATTTTTCCTTTTTTTTCCTTTCTATAGTGGAGGCACGTAATGATAGATCACGACCATATTATTAAAAGCTTGTGGTAAGAATGGGTTTCGTTCTAGTGCTCGAAAATAATATTCCAAAGCTTTCTTGTGTTCTCCATTACTTTTGTGGATAAGCCCTATATTATAGAGTATATAATTTCAATCATATGGATCAATTTCTAGTCACATAGCTTCATAATAATTTTGCAAAGCTTCCGCGTAATTTCCTTCGGATATATATATATATATATATATATATATATATATATATATATATATATATATATATATATATATATATATATATATATATATATATATATATATATA